>JARACY010000090.1:0-154820 GCA_029255725.1 Scrobipalpa atriplicella
ACGTCTAGAAAATATATGTTGATGTGATAAAGAAGCAAAACGATTAAGAAAAGAAGAAAAGGGGACTGGAACTGTGCTCATTCAATTCAATAATGATGTTCATAATTACTTAAATAATATTAACGTTATTTTTTATAATTAGATATTTTTTATTATAATTATATTTGATTTTTCTTCGCAAAATTATAATTTGGGAAAAATAATGTTTGTTTGTTTTTATGTAATTTTCTTTTAGTATGTGTTGAATTTAACGTGTAATTTATAATCAGACACATTCGCTGGAGATTAATTTGTTGTTCGAAACCTTTATTATTATCCTTAAAAGGGTGAATGTTACAACATTAAGTGAATTCGTAGCTAAAAATATAGCTCGAAAACAAACTATCAATGGACACGTCGTTCAGTTCATTGGATATTTTGATTCCCTCGCATGTTGTTGAACCGTAAATATTCTCCGAGCGCAATGTTTGTAGTTCCGGATAAAAAATAAAACTCCGTGCAATGTTTGACAGAATTTTCGTTGACAGTGTTTTTCTTATGTTAAAAGATGGTTAAAAGTATTGCATGCTAATTCAAATTTCTATCAAAAATGTATATCACCTCTTTGATTAGTTTATTCATCATATTATGTTTATTCATTACTTATCTCTATCTGTACTTACAAGTCTTTTCTTTAGAGACCGGGGTACTTACTTTTTAGAGAAATTAAGGATCAATTGAGGAGCAAGCCAAAAACCTTTAAACACAATTAAATCCTTATACTTAACCATACTGCGACGGTTTCACACTATTTTTATCCGCAGCTAGATTAATGACTCCGCGGCTCAGTATGCTCTTTACTTTGAAGATTATATGAAAATAGCTTTCCGCCCGCGACTTAATGAGTTTTCCTGGGGAGTAAGATATTTTCCTGAGGTAAAAAATAGCCTATGTCCGTTTCCAGGTTACCATCTGTCACCATGCCAAATTTTATCAAAATTATTTTATCCATTTAGGCGTTAAAAAGCAACAAACAAACAGACAGACAGACTGCTATCGCATGTATAATATTATAGTATGGAGCTGACACATGAGCTGAGTTACATTTTTAATTTTTAAAATCATTAGGCGTTTCAGCATTATCCTAACCAAACTAGGAACAATCTTAATTCACAAAAAGCCTAGAGCTCAAAGTGGCAGTGACCTAAGACAATAATCTATTGCCATCTTGTGGAATTAATATGAATTCTAATAGGTACTAAGGTATAATAAATTTATCTTTTTAAACACAAGTCCAAACTTAAGCCTTAGAAGCTAAAGAGAGAAAGCAGGTGGTGTAAAAACAATGGCATCTTACGTAACGATGTTTACACGTGTTTACTTCAAGAAATACCTATTACCCACAAGGTTTTGGTTTTTTGTTTTTTTGAGTTGGTTTTTTTATGGGCTTCTTTAACGTTACTGAAACACCCCCTAAACTATGGCATGCAATTAAATTAACACTTTTATGAGATGATAATTAATTTACTTATAGGTAAACAGATCGTATAATTTTTCCTAGACGCAAGGCCTAAAATAGAAAGTGATTTTGTAGTTTATCCTCGACTTGAATAATCTCTGTAATTTTCATGAAAAGTAAATGTTCTTTATTCTCATGAGAGCAAACCATAATGGGTATGATAATGATTAATTTGCCCCCGAGATTGGCCCATTGGATTGTGCAATACAAGCTGATACTAATCTAAGCACTGTCTATTGCTGTGTCAAGGGACCAGCTCGCTAACCAATACAATAATTGATGGCCAAATCTTATAGTATGTCAGTGCAATCGAAAATAAATTAAATTTTAATAAATTGACGAATTTCTTGTAATCACATTTATATTCCCTTCTAATCTTCAAAATTTCACTATTTTCTTTATAACTTTATCATACATACACGATGTCTGAAGCTTGCACAACTGTAACGCATTTTAATAAATCTATTTTTATCGGATTAAGTTGTGTTTTTATTTATTTTGATTTTTTCGGACCCTTTCCGTGAGTGGAGCCGTGGTTTCGGGAGAGTTGTAGGGAAAATCAAAATAAATAAAAACATAACTTAAATCTTATTATTAAAAGATAAACAATACAAGTGTTAATCATACCTGTGAAATCCATACACTATTATCTGTATTCTACGTCCATACCTACTTATTTAATATTCTTCTCAATCTTGAGATCGCTTCATAAATATACAAGGCCTATGTCGGAGAAACATCGCCCTCCTTTATATTGATAATGTTGTGCGATCATTGACACACAATCACGAATTCGGGAGACCGAATTTTCGTAAAATATCTGCTTGTTGATAATAAATTAATCAATTTCACAGGTATTCATCCAGTGACTGACTTTAATGTTCACAACAGATCCAATCACTCAACCGAGCGAGAAATTGGAACTATCAAAATTTAACCAATATTTTAATTCATAAAGTAAATTAACATGCATTTCGTATGACATTCACATCGTAACTGCTGGACATGGACGGACAAGGTTTAAAATAAAACCTTAGATTTAGTCGGTATTACAGTACGTCACGATACGAGTGCAGAGGGCAGGAAACATTACAGTCCATTTTCTGGATTTAAGCTAAGGCGATTGCTGTACAGAGCCACTCGAAACGTATTAAATTATTTCAGGAAATTATAAATGGATTTTCAAATCAAATTTTCAAATTTCATGAATGAAATCTCATAAAAATTGTTGCTTGTAATAATTCGAGCGGATCTGCACAGATATATCCTTTGCTGACTGTACATAGATTCTCCTTTCGTAGAAAAGCAATACCTACTAAACGATAGGTTTAGCTTTCAGTTTTGCCACAGTCCAGCGCCACAGCCACTTTGACTGACGAATCACCTATGGCAGACATTACGCGCTCAGGCGTTATAAATTGGGACTCATTAGGCAGGCCTATTTGGACCTCGATGCTCCATTCAGCATCTAAATTAGCCCGCCACTGATTCAGCCTAAAGCTTGGTTCATTATTCGTGTAGGCATTCTGTTTCCAGTAATTTCAGGTCAGCAAATAGTGAGGTCTTTTGCATAAAAATGAATACTGGTTTGATCAACAGTACGATTATGATATTTGTAAGATGTCTCTTTCCATCAGGTGAGATGGCGGACAAATGGTTTGCCTATTAGAAATAATAAAAAAAAAAAAAAAAATTTTAACTTCTGTAACCCTTGAACCCATTTGCTGACTTCTACATCATGCCCGGGAGGAGAAGCAGCTAGCACATTCTATAAGTTTTTCTATCGCTCCCTACACGCGACTAATTTATTGACTTAATTTAAATACAAATATAACTTTCACTAAAACGTAATTTTAAATAACACCTTATGAAGTGTATTAATTAATCGGTTTATTAAAACATCCAATTTAAATTAAATCCAAGTTTGTAATACGATTACAAACTTGGATTTACTTTAACTTGTGATTTCTGAAACCGCCTAAATTACTTCAAATTCATCAGGATGTTATTTATAATATTAAGTTTTAGTTGAAAGTTGAAAGTAACGTCTGCATGTGTTGTGTGTACGTACCTAAGTATTCCATACCGGGTGTAAAGGGACAGTGTTCCGCAAACTGATAGGGGTTGTAAAATGAAAACGAGGGCAAAACAGCCCTGAAACAAAACAAAATCAGGATGTTTATCTAAAATCCCGAAGGCCATTTTGTTTTCTGCCAATTTACTCCCGGATTTAGCGGAATAATCCTACTGATTGGAATCGAATTAGATTGTCCTAATGAGAAATTTGTCATATCCCTTCCTTTAGTAATAAGGGATTAGCAAGATTAATTATAGGGGTTATCTTATGCTATTACGATAATAATATTTGTTAGTAGTTAGTTAGAAATATTGGGCGCGTTTCCACTAGACGGCACGGCACCGGCAGGCACGGCATGTCATCGATTCCCACCGGTGTTGTCACGTGATCTTCGCCGTTCCATCGCCGTGCCGGTGCCGTGCCGTCTAGTGGAAAAGCTCCCATTGGTTGCTTAGTGTGATTGGAGGCTATTGCAATCGATAATGGAGACTTTAAACCATCTCATCAAGTTATGTTCGAAATATTCCAATATTCTCATACACAGATTCTCATCTACTCACGGATTGGATTCGAAACACTAAAATTAAAATGAAAAATCTCTACAGGAAGATTCGCCGAATACGGTTTTCGGTTAGGTTTTTATTTTCTTGCTTATATAATCCCAAGAATCCTTAAAACCTATAGTCTTAAAATTTTTAAAATTCATTTCATATTCTTATTGACAACATACCTTTCAAAGTATTGGGTACTTCATTTACTTTACAGCGACTCTATAATTCAGACGTGAAATGTTTCTCATTAATCAGGATAAATAACATTTCGAGTACCTATTGTGTTTGTTGTTCGGGACACATTTGGTCCCACAGTATTATAGGGAAGCCATTGTGATCGGTAATCAGGTTACATTGATTGTATAGACCGAGATGGTAAGAGATTACTACGGCCCGTATTTTTAATCAGCTCTCAAGAGTAACAGCGAGTTTGAGTTCGTATCAAAAATGTCATTTCAGTACAAAACGACCTGTCAAATCCATACTTAATATTGCTCTCAATCTTGAGATCGCTTTATAAATACGAGCCTACGTGTCCTTATCTTCAGTTCCTTATTACTGGAACAACTCGAAAGGCATTCGATTACGAACACAAACGTGATACCTTTTAGTAATTTAATTTTCCAATTTGAGATGTTCGTTCAATTTTCATACTATACTGCTTAGAAACATAATTTCATGCTGAGAAGGGATATCAGGAGCAATTTGGATGCGCACAAATCACTAAATGTTGACTCAAAATAGTCATCTGTCTTTTTCTATCATGAGATAACAGAAAAGGACGACAACAGTAAGTCGTGTCCTCACCGAATCAATAGCATTATCAACTTTGTGTTCTGCTCGCGGGAATCAAACCCTCCAGAAATTGAGCTCAATCTTAGACCGCTATAAACCACGAACACATTTGGCTAGTATTGGTTATTGAGATGGCAATTACGTAGCTTGATCCGCGTTTACTAGATATAGAGCAGGCCTAGGTATGATGCGCACTGATAACTTCGATTTGTCTACAAGCGTTGCATACTTCACTATGATTAATGCACGTCCTTTTTCCGTAGTGAAGTGCGCAAAGAAAGAGATAATGCGTAGACAAAACGAAGTCTACTGTGGGCATCATAGCCCTGCAGGTCTTCCAAAAGAGCTTATTAATCTTAGACCGCTATACACCACAAAGACGATTGGCTAGCTTACTATCTTAGATCAAGGCTAGTATTGATTGTGTTATTGAGATGGCGATTACGTCGCTTGATCCGTGTTTACTGGATATACAGGTCATCCAATATCTACGTACTGCCTGACTGACCGATCAATGCAATGTAATCATGGCTTTGTAATTCCAAGGCAAACACATTGTAATTTGATTACTTAGCTTCTAAAACATCAACAGTCCACATTAGAAAAGAGGCCATTTTATTAGGATTCAATATTTGTAAACTGATTGCTTCTGTACCTTGCTATATGTCAATTAATAATTATGTAAATAATTAACAGAAACAAATAAGTAGGTATTTTATCTAGACAGTATAATTAATCTAGTCACCAGGGTTCACGTCGGGTCGCACGTCGACTCGAAAACTCACTCGATAAGAAAATATTTAATATTCGTTTAGCCTTAAATGTTGTACATAGTTATAAATTAAAAATAATTGAAAAACTAGACATGTTACTTTACAAAAAACGTTTCCAATAAAGTTTTCAAGCGCAAATGCTACGTTTTAAATAATAAAAGCTTGACGTTAAAATGCAGCTTGCATTCTTCATTTTTTTCATGAAAGTATTTCTCCGGGAAATTCCCAAGGCGTTAAAATGAATTCTGTAGACTTGAAATAAATAATAATAATTTGTTTCATGCTGTAAGCTTTTAGAATTTTAAATGGAGGATAAAAATATGATAGAATATAGTTGCCTCTGCAGTATGGTTAAGTATAAGGATTTAATTGTGTTTAAAGGTTTTTGGCTTGCTCCTCAATTGATCCTTAATTTCTCTAAAAAGTAAGTACCCCGGTCTCTAAAGAAAAGACTTGTAAGTACAGATAGAGATAAGTAATGAATAAACATAATATGATGAATAAACTAATCAAAGAGGTGATATACATTTTTGATAGAAATTTGAATTAGCATGCAATACTTTTAACCATCTTTTAACATAAGAAAAACACTGTCAACGAAAATTCTGTCAAACATTGCACGGAGTTTTATTTTTTATCCGGAACTACAAACATTGCGCTCGGAGAATATTTACGGTTCAACAACATGCGAGGGAATCAAAATATCCAATGAACTGAACGACGTGTCCATTGATAGTTTGTTTTCGAGCTATATTTTTAGCTACGAATTCACTTAATGTTGTAACATTCACCCTTTTAAGGATAATAATAAAGGTTTCGAACAACAAATTAATCTCCAGCGAATGTGTCTGATTATAAATTACACGTTAAATTCAACACATACTAAAAGAAAATTACATAAAAACAAACAAACATTATTTTTCCCAAATTATAATTTTGCGAAGAAAAATCAAATATAATTATAATAAAAAATATCTAATTATAAAAAATAACGTTAATATTATTTAAGTAATTATGAACATCATTATTGAATTGAATGAGCACAGTTCCAGTCCCCTTTTCTTCTTTTCTTAATCGTTTTGCTTCTTTATCACATCAACATTTATTTTATAAGACCGCTCTGAATAGAGTAGTTGAAAATATAGCATGATGTACGCTAAACCCTTTCTGAAATACAGGAAATACGTATAACATGTAAGTACAAGAGTTAGCAAAAGCGCGTTCAGATGTAATCATTCCGCTTGCTCACGCGTTCCTTATTAAAACAGAGTTTCGTCTTAAGAGGGTAACAATTCATTGCACCCTATTTCTCGCACGAACACCCTTGCTTTAAGCGTGTCGTTTTGCAATTAAGGTTTATTTTAGTTTGCGTTATTTACGTCTTTATTTATATACTTATTATAATTATTACAAAAGCAGTGGTAATTTATTACAATATCATAATGTTTTGTAATCACTACTATACATACATACCTTTACAGCATGCCCGAGAAGAGAAGCAGCCAGCACATTTTATGTTTTTCTATCGCTTTGAAAACAATAAAAAGTCATGACTTTGATTTACATTTTTGTGTTCCTTTGTCAATCCAAAAATCTCCTAACCTTTGCCAGCTTTGGTTGTTATTCAATTCCTATGACAAACTTATGTTATGACATACGACATGACGATATTATCAAACCTTATCCTACATATTCACAAAACCCGAGGGCGTATAGCCAATCCCTTTGGCATATAAAAAGTGGACGATGAAAGAAGATAAAGGCATACAATGACGTGCGAATTCTTTATACCTTTTAGGGAAGGGAAAATGTCGCCAGGGGAAAAGCTTGATTTGTTCAAGGGTGACGAGTGCCACTATTTGCACGGTTTGTAAATTTGTATTCTCGTGAGGCTTTTGTATTTTCTCGTGATGAAACGCAAGATATCGTTTCATGCTGAATTTAGGTTAAAAAAAAATAATTAAAATTGATTAATAACAATGCAGCAATCCTGATTAACAAATACGCTTTTGTAGGCTGTAACGAAAAATTTACGTAAGAATTTTGAGGTTTCTTAGAGTGGCATTACCTAGGTATATGAGGAATAACGACACAACATTGGTTAGTAATTTTTTCCTAAAAATAGATTTCGGGATTTGGAGAAAAATACCTTCTCTGATATTGTTTTAAAAAATTGCAACAGATATTCTACATCATGGAGTTCTTAATTCGTTGAAAATATTTTCTCCATGATAGCGTGTTTGGGCTTGTGATTACTAAATATAGATATGCTCGTGAAAGTATAAAAATTCTAACTACCGAAAAAATGTAGGTAGGTACGTAGATCGTTACGTTTACTCATTTGAACAAAATAAGTTTCATATTTTTACGAACCTACGTCAGTGTAACGTAAAATCTAATGATATTGTATATTTTTACGTCGTCTATCGCATTGCGGCTGTTTTGAAGCTGGTACGTTAATTGAGTTTATCACAGTTTATAATGAGAGATAATTTTCAGCGGCAACCTTGTGGGTAATAGGTATTTCTTGAAGTAAACACGTGTAAACATCGTTACGTAAGATGCCATTGTTTTTACACCACCTGCTTTCTCTCTTTAGCTTCTAAGGCTTAAGTTTGGACTTGTGTTTAAAAAGATAAATTTATTATACCTTAGTACCTATTAGAATTCATATTAATTCCACAAGATGGCAATAGATTATTGTCTTAGGTCACTGCCACTTTGAGCTCTAGGCTTTTTGTGAATTAAGATTGTTCCTAGTTTGGTTAGGATAATGCTGAAACGCCTAATGATTTTAAAAATTAAAAATGTAACTCAGCTCATGTGTCAGCTCCATACTATAATATTATACATGCGATAGCAGTCTGTCTGTCTGTTTGTTTGTTGCTTTTTAACGCCTAAATGGATAAAATAATTTTGATAAAATTTGGCATGGTGACAGATGGTAACCTGGAAACGGACATAGGCTATTTTTTACCTCAGGAAAATATCTTACTCCCCAGGAAAACTCATTAAGTCGCGGGCGGAAAGCTATTTTCATATAATCTTCAAAGTAAAGAGCATACTGAGCCGCGGAGTCATTAATCTAGCTGCGGATAAAAATAGTGTGAAACCGTCGCAGATATGAAAATGAAATTGCAGGTAGAGCTGCGACACCGGCGCCGTAAATCATGCCGGGTTCCGCGATTGTCAAACACAAACAAATGGAAATGTTGCCAACACCTCGGGAAAAGGTTTAATTATTTTGTTTCATATGGAAAGTCGAGTAAAGAGTATCGATACCTATGCGGCCAGGATTTAAAATCATGTAATCCATCTCTGAGATTTGCTTACTTGAATAATGTTTTATATTTTACTCCAAAAATAAAAATGCTGAACGGAAGAGCAAAATTGATTCAGCCGTTGAAGCTCAGTCAACCTCGGGTAATACAGGGTTATTTTTTAATCTGTACGCAAACTGATAGGGGTGCTCACTCAGACAACAAAATTGAACAACTTTTACGAAAAAAAGATCAGGAAAACGAAAAACAATATTTTCCCATTTGTTGGGGGTCAATGTTTTCATTTTCGAATTTAGGTTTTGAGTATAGCAATTATAAATGGATATATATTGCAATTTTAACCAGTAAGAGTCAGTTCACACTTCACACCGGCAAAAAAAATTTAATATTAGCTTACACCGATAAGCGACGTGACGCGACGCGACGTAAATGTCGTGTCTGCTTGAAGATGCATCTCGTTGTACAAAGAAGTGACAGACTGGCTGCACCGTGCGGCGCTACGCACTGCCTCGACGAATTTTTTAGTTCTGTCATATGAAATGTCTGTCTTATTGCATAGTAAATAAAGTTCGCGCTCTCAAAAATTATGCGCCACGTCGCATCGCATCGCTTCCCGGTGTGATTTGACCCTCACTCCAGCTTGCAACGTGTTTAGATATAGATAGCTAGACCACTAACTCTGAGAGAGGAACGGCCACGCTATTTGGCCACAATTTATGTACTGCTGACTACAATATCTATCAGGTTCTAACACCGATTTAGCGATGTTACCACACAATCTACCTGTTTGTTCCTGAATAACATTTCTGAAACTGAAATTTATGCAATAATTACAGTGAACTGAAATAACAATAATTTACTGCATTACATTACATTCTTTGATATCCAATTTTGTGGTAGGCTAACAAACACGCAATCGAAATTGAATTACTAGCTCCTTGAACAAGGAATTTTATGAATATTCCTTTTTCAATTTCTAGCTTAATTCCCGTCCCGCACTACAAGCATGAATATTTTGATTAATTCATTTTAAAAAGTACAAATAAAGTAAGTGTGGTTTCTTAATTCAATGAATTTTGAGGTTGATCTAAAATTGGTGGATAAAATTTTGTCTGTAGCGGAGTTCGTAGCATTGGCTACGAAGCGTAGCGCTATTGAAATACACACATAAATATATTGAAATACAGCACTATCTTTATTATGTTCGTTAACCGCACGCATAAAGAAATTCTGGTCTTTTATTAAAACAATAAGACACCTTAGCGAACACTAATAAAATTTCGGAAGCTGTCCCGTACGGTACGGTACCGTAAAAATATTTCAACAGTAAATCATGGTGATTCTGCGGCGGCAGGTCATTAAGTGCACAATTTGTTACAAACTAGGTTTCAATTTCCAGCTGAACGCGTGAATTGGGTCAGACTCGGTCTCAGACTGATATTGGGGTAGACTACGCAAGCTCTTCAAACTAAAGTTCAGTCAACGAGGATGTTTATTCCGAAAAATTCCTCCGGGCCAAAATTTTGCAATAATGTCTAATTAAGCAAAAATCTAAAATTTATCGCGTTCCTTCTTTAGTCGGAAATACATGGTATGAAACAATATTGCTCACTGGTCTATCCTTTGCACTGACCGACACATAATATTATCGCAGCAAAAAGCTAAGCAAATGGGCTTTAGCTGGACTCTAAACTTCAATAGTCCAAGTTATTTTGGACGCAGGGAATGTTAAATAACTTGCGTAATCTACTAATGTTGGTCTGAGCAATCAATTTATATGAACACGGAGTGCACGTAGGTAGGTGCTTACATGTTCACAGTTATATTCTCAATTCAATAGTTCAATGAGTCAGCTGTTGAGTTCTCGCTTTGTATTGAAATCCTTGGATTGCCACCATTCACGCCAATCCTAATGGATGAACGAAAGTCATACTAGAGATCAAACAACGTTTAACGTCTTGACAGGGTTGTCGAGTAGGTGCTTAAATAAATGATAAACACATAAAAAAGGATAAATAGGAACAAACCGTTAGACATAAGTCATTAAAAATCTCAAACTACTCAGAGTTTAGTCACTAGTATCGTTATAGGTATAATATAAGGTATGAATTCATGCCTATGGTCTTCGGATCTATTTACTGACTTCTTATCGTATAAGTATGGCCGATATGATAATAATAGTCCTCCCAACCGATTTTCGATGACGGCGGCCAATCTTCCAGAGATCAGCCAACTGCGCGGGACTAGTTTTTAGTGCCCAAAGTGTTTGCGCAACACACAAGTGCACTCTCTATTCCTTCAATCTCTTATTCTGATGGGACAGACTGACTGACACGACCAGAGAGAAAACAGGCGCAGGACCGACTATCCACATGCCCATCCGACAGCATGGATCATCTTACGAGTACTTTTCGGACAATCAGGTGATCAGCCTGCAATGTTCTTACCAAACTAGAAACAACTACACAAAGTCATTGTCCCCCACCGGGAATCGAACCCGGGACCTCCGAGTCGTGAGCCCAAGGCTCAGACAGCTAGACCACGGAGGCAGTTATAGGCCGAAATGATAAACAACTATCAAACCTATATCGCTCAATGTCCAATGTGGAAGCAATATGCCCGTTGCCATCCCGTTGCTTATAAAATGTATTCGTCGATAAATATTATCACTACCTTATTCCTTATTTGTACTTAATATGATAACGAGAAATAAAACCAGGCCGATGTCTCTGTTAATACAAAAATAATACCTACTGGCTCATTCCTAGATCAAATACGCGCGTATTATTTATTAATATTCCCTTGATACTAGGGATTTGTTCAGCAGTATGTTTGTTTATCAGTTTCGTCGTTTATTTATTCTGTTTGCTTGTCCTGGCATAGTTTCGGGATAAGTCAACCTTAATTCTTGAAATGATTTACGAATACAAATATTAATCATGTCTTGTGTTTTTCAAAACTTACCAATAATGCACTGTTCCCCGTCAAATGTTCGGGATACAGCGAAACGTGAATTTCTTAAAATGGATAATTGATTAACTACAAATACATTTTGGGTTTGTCAAACTCAACAATATACATTGTTGTCGCCAAATGTTCGGCGTGAACACGCTTTCAATGCTTTTGTGTGTAGGTAATAGGTTTCGCAACTCAAAATCCTAATTTGATAAAGCTTTTACCAAAATAGAATAGAGTTTAGTTTCTGGTTTCCGCTTGACTCGCAAGACTGTCATGTCATGTAACCGCAACGTTATGTCGGTTCTCCCTAACATAATAACAGGAGCATAAGAAACCGTAGTAAGTGAATGATAGGTTAATCTGATTTTGCCGAAGAGGAAAATTGCCAAATTGAGTGAGAGCCAACAAGTTATTGGATGATCTCAATAGTACCTATCTAGGTACGAAATAATGGTGGATCGCTGTAAAGAGAAAAGGGGCTGCATAAGAACCAAATAACGGGTAGAGTTTATTGTAAACTTAAGGAAAATGACTTTTTTATATTGAATATTTGTCACGGCTTACTGTTTGTTGTGAGACAAGGCTTGTGCCTCGACGTTTCGACCAACAAACAAGTATTCCGTGACAAATAACAATATGAATAACACTAATTGTATATCGTTTAATAATAAAATATACTTTTTTTAAATAGGACACAAACAAGCACCAATATTCACGGGTTCTTTTACTGGCTTTTGCACCCAACGAAGAAACAGTAATTTTTTTATGGTTTTTTATTTAGCATCAAATAGAGCCCTATAACAAAGGCGAATAACTAACAGCTCTAGGCCATCACATAAGTATTAAGTGTGTGTTTACCTCATAGTACGTAGGAATTTTGCCGCGCGAAAGAACATAATAATATCTTTTTCCCAAGAAAAAAGTTATTAAGCTAGGGCTCGTGTGAGCTACAAAGTCAGTACAGATTTATATTGCTTCTACTTCCCTATAAAGCAGAATATTTCGCACTAGCGAAATGGATATGCCAGTCAAGCGAGTATTTTACGCTAGTTTTAAATTTCCGCATGTTGTTATTAGTAAGTTTCTGCACTCGTATGGGGGAAGCCTGACTTATATATGAAGCGGTAAAACTTGTATAAACTTTTATGCATTCAAGAAATATGCTGCGTAAAGTAAATTTTCATAAAGTTTTAGGAACACATATGAAATATAAAGTGCTTTAAAGTGAATAAAATTTTACTGTGTATAGGTATATTAAACTACTACTACTAACTAATAAAAAAAACAACATTCCATACAATTAAAATACAAATTGTATCAGACAGGTACCTACGTGTGCTGAAAATCTGTGTTTAATAAACTTTATTTGTGAAAGTTAAGAATGGGCACTCCTACGAGTTAAATTGAGTTTGTATGGGACTGAGTGCATATTTAAATTTATCCGCTGGACTTTGAGTTCACCGATTGGATAAAATTAAAAGAAAATTTTTTATCCCAACCGCTTTTTAGTGAAGTCTGCTAGCGCTGTGAAGGTGATAACTTTTCGCAGTAGAAAATAGGATATATTTTGGCATCAAAAGTCGAGAGTAAAAATATAAACTTTATAACGTTCATAAACATAATTATGTATATTATACACTTCATTTTAAATCTTACTAAAATTTGTTTGATTTAAAAATGCCTATCAAAATCATCCGAGCGTAGACTCGTTTATTCATTAAATTATAATCAAGTGAATCAGCACAGCACCATATAAACAGCAAAATGTGCCTTTCACATTGCTTCCATCGAAAATGGAATAATTGAAAACAAATCCCATGTTATCTTTCAATCAAAGTCGGTATTGTTCGTGTGTATCCGAGATTTGGCGGTTCGGCATGATCAAATAACAGCTTTTCCATTTATTTCATTAGATCCACCAATTTTGTGGGTTTGTTTCAATATCAAAGCTAAACAAACAATGAAAAGACAGTATTTTGTTAGTCACTTTACATTTCCGAACATCGGAGCTTCGGAGCTAATGTTTGATTTGAGTTTTAGACCACAGTTTTAGGCCAATAATCATTGTTCTAGGAATGTTATTTGTTCAAACATACCTACAGGTCACGCAGTCATGTCGAATTAATACACAGACGCTGTCTATTTCTTCAAAGACTACCAGAAGGCCTACGAGGGTGGTCCCAAAAGTAGCCGACCTAACCAAGAAAAAACAAAAAATATGGGATGAATTATATTTATTTCTCTAGATAGCTTCCTTGTAGTCCTTTACACGTTTCCCAGCGGTGCTCTATAGCTTCAATGCCGCTTCTGTAGTAGGAACCGTCGAGCTCTTCAAAATAGGCATTAACCGTAGACTCAACATCTTCATTGCTTGCAGATCTTTTCCCACCGAGCCATTTTTTTAAGTTTGGGAAGAGAAAATAATCAGATGGGGCCAAATCTGGTGAATAAGGTGCATGAGGTAGCAATTCAAACTTTAATTCTTCGATTTTAGCCACTCGACTGAAACATCCTCACGACGCTGTTTTTGCTCTATTGTGAGTAATTGCGGCACCCACCTTGCGCACAGCTTCATCATGTCTAAGTTTTCAGTTAAGATACGATGTACTGCACTTTTTGAAATGCCTACCATATCTGCTAGCTCGCGCACTTTTAGTCGACGATCATCCAATACAATTTTGTTTTTTTTTTACCATTTCTGGCGAAGTCACCTCATTTGGTCGCCCACTGCGAGGTTCATCTTGGCAGTTCGTACGGCCACGTTTGAACTCGGCCACCCAATATTTTACCGTTGTAAACGAAGGAGAAGACTCCCCCAATGTAGAATCTAGCTCTTCTTTTATGTTAGTTGGGCTGAGGCATTTCAAATGAAGTATTGAATGACGTATGGTAGACCAATTTTTTCCATATTAGAAAATTCTCTGACAGCGTTCACTTTCAAGGACTAAAAAACAAATGACAAATGACCTAGCGTGTTCGAATTCCAAATTTGAAATCCGCATTGATCAGACTTTTTAAAAAGAGTATAATAATAAAATAAAACTGCCAGTACGTAAGTCAGGTCGGGTAATTTTGGGACCGCCCTCGTATGAATCACCCTTCAATGTTGTTGTCTGTCCTCAATAGTTAAGATTTTAGATAGATATGTATTACAATGTCGACCCTATATCTACGCCTTTCTATGATCGAGATTAGTGGAGCAAATCTTTTAATCAAAGATAAGTAAAACTTTCAAAAACTAATTTTGCAACAACTACAAATTAAAAGAAGAAATTATCTGAGTGAGTACGAATAGTAGGGTGGTAAGTTTGTTGAAAAGGGGTACTAAACAGTTTATTAAAATAAACTTTTTCGTATGTTAACTAAAAGGGAAAAGAGCATGTTAAATCCACAATGCACATTGTGGTTAACCAGTGCGCTGCTCTGCTACCGCCTATTAAGCCACGGAGCCTCGCGAGATGTACAATCTGCAATTAACCCTCTAATTGCTGTAATATTGAACGCTGTAACACTCTCACTGCATCAGCAGGGTTTCACACGTGTAAGTGCATTTTCAGGGATTTGTATAAGACATTGAATATTATAGATGTTTTTTTAAACTAAATAGCTTTTTGCGCCATGGCATGGTACGCCGGCTCACTGAGTTTTCGTCCCTCTCAAGCAACAATTACTACCACGCTGACGCTTTGTCACAATCTAACAGAAAGATAATTTAATTAACCACACTTTAGCAATAATAATATTAGTATGGCTATGGATTATGTTGTAGCAATTTTTTTTTTATTTAGGCTACCTACTTATAAGATTTGTTATTATATCTCGTAATACGTCTGATCTCATTTATTTTTCTCCTTTCTTTATTTTTTTACTTAAGTATTATTTTCGTCTTGTACAAGCAAAACATTTGGTTACCTATCCCTGAACGTTCGCTTTGATCATTACGTTGCAAGCATATCGTTTGATCGCCTGTCGACAAACATTTTAAAAATGGAAGTAGAAATTGAATTTTAGTGGGTGGTCGTAACGGAAAGGAGAGCATTCAGGTAATACATTACGGAGAAAGCATCTGAAAAATGCTATGAAATTTTAGTCCGTATTTTATCGTAGGTTTATTTATCATCTTCTATAATACCTACACCGGGATCGATCATTCACCAAAGAAATTTTAAGGGCTTGTTTAGACCATGAAATAGAACATCTTTCTCTTGCAAAAAAATATAGTGCTCACATACAAAATTACTCGAACTGCTGACACCTTTTGTGTGGGAAGTCCAATTTTTTATTTGAAATTAACATGTGTTCTTCTCGTTGTGCCATATCCTAACGGATGTTGGCGACCATCACTCTATATTTATTTCTATCTTCTGTGTTCAAAAGAAAAACTTGTTCAGTTTCCAAGCACTTTTCTTTTGTGACTGAAAAATCTCACGCATATTATGAATAAACCTTCTTTCGGGTGGTTTCAAAACAAATGCAGGGAAATTTGAAAGTAGCTCTCCCTGAGAATGTAACGTAGCGTGAACGTATATATGTATATATTTTTTTTTTTTCAATTTCAATTTATTGTAGCCATGCATGGTCGACCTTAGCTTCCTATAGTATGCACTGTTCTCGCAAACCTGTCCGCCAAGCGTGGTGAGGTGAGTGTAGAGAGTACCTAAGCCATTTTTAATAGAGTATTTCATAATAGTAGTATTTAATTGATTATTCAAAGCAGAAATACTCCAGCTTACGAGTAAAATATAATTTAATTGATTAGATCTTTGATTTTGTGTAAAAACCACATTTGACCATTTCAGTCAAAAGAAAACAAAGAGATAATACTATTATGGCATGAACAAAGTAATTACACATTTTTATTTTATTAGTGAAGGTTTCCGTGAATCCATCCTAATTTGTAACGAGTTTTGAGGAAGAACGTGCTTGCTGAATTTTACGTGAATTGTGTGCGAAGGTAATAAAATAGTTACTTTATTTACGGATCCTACTTATTTACGTGTTAAAAACAAATTACTATCTGGTCAAAGCTCCGTCTTTGTTAAGAGTATTCGTTCGCGAGCAACATGCATCCTATAGATAAGTAATCTGCGCATGTTGCTCCCGAACGAATGCTAGCACGGCTAGCAGTGAGAAAGCATCTTTTGTAAAAGACTAGGCAAGGTCAGTCAATTGCAACTGCCCACAGGTCTCTCTCATGGCACTACCTATACCACCACCACTGAGCACAGTATTCAGCCGTTATCATCAAATTTCGCCATCAAAATATTAAATCAAATTTATGATATTCGAAAGCACGATATCAATATTCATGATTCTTACCGAAATGGATACGCTAATGTTGGAATTCGATGAAACGTTTAATATTTAAATGTTGGTAGACGTGACCAGAAAAACTTTACTACTCAATTTGTATTTTTTTTTTATTTTTCAGTAAACACATAACCATAAGTAAGAATTTAGCCTTAGGTATATATTTTAAGAATTTAAAGTAATGAAGAAAGAAAGAAGAAATTAAAGTAATGATTATTTATGATAATATATTGATATCTGATAGCAAAAATATTATTCATCGAACAGAAAAACTTATTAGTTGATTTATTAACACCGGAAAACTACCCATATACCTAGCTGGTTGGACAAGGACAACAAAATGTATTACAGCAAAAAAAGAGAAAAAAAAAATCATACGACTATTTTTGTTTTCGCTGTTGCTGACATAACTACGAGTATGAGCTACTGCAGGTGACTTTTCTTTTATCATCTTGTTCAAACAAGATAATATGTTTCAAGTGCTTGCACTACATAAGATATAAAAAGTTTAACAATGTTTGAGAGCCCAGAAAAATCGATAGGTAATGACTAGTGAATCATGGCTCGTATAAATAAATCAGCTCTTGCGAATGACAGCAAGTTTCAGTTTGTATCGGAAATGTCATTTCAGTATAAATCGGTCTGTCAAATCCATACTTAATCTTGTATTTCCGAAAATTACGTTGTTGTTTTTAAATTCATCCTTAACGGATAGGCAACGGTACTAAGCCATACAGCCTAATCTTTTTTTTCTCAAATTACGATAAACTGAGATATTATCTGTGCATCTGTCATGTCGCCACTATAGCTGTCATGGCTTCAGTCACTATGGCTCGTATTTATAAAGCGATCTCAAGATTGAGAGCAATATTAAGTATGGATTTGACAGATCATTTTATACTGTAATGACATTTCTGATACGGACTCAAACTCGCTGTCACTCTTGAGAGCTGATTATAAATACGGGCCTATCAATGTAACCTAGCCAAATAGTTCCAAATATATTTGCGGCAATATATTGCCACATGAAAAGTTATGTCGGTCGCACTCGAGGAAAATTATTTTGGGTAGGTACAACACCTAATTTAGTTTTGACACCTCATGGTGACTTCATGATGTAACGATACGCCTTCATGTTTAGGCGCATCGTCACTCCACAAATATAATATTTCTTACAAATAGCTTGATTTGATAAAAATATCTATTCGTAAAATTATAATTCATCAAAAACGATTTGAGACATTTTGAATTTCGCGCCATTTCAGACGAAATCGCATCTGAGCTCTTATTGGTCAGACAGTTGTATGATCGCCGCGAAAAGAGAATCTGCAAGTAAACAAAAGTTTACATACTTTCAGATTAATAATTAGTTGAATATTGTTCGAAAAATAACGATCATGTTCATAAATTAAAATAAACTTGAATATAGTATTTTGATTATTCAAATATGAACCAATAGCATTCAGAAATAAACTTGCTATTTTGTTAACAATATTGCTTGTTAATCCATTTAATTTAAATATTGACCATTATAAAATACGGTATAAATATTTGTCAAATTATAATAAACATCAAATACCATTAACATCAAATTGAAACAAAAATAATGTTAATCAAATGACTGACAAGTTCATTCATCACTGTCTGTAAGGATTACAGTACCTCTCCGTGTTTATGGTGTATTGAGTGTGGCGAAAAAAGGAACTAACTGGACCGTCAAGATCATACAATATAAAACTTCTTGTTCCATGTACATACATAGAATCGCAATACAAAATGACCCTAAGATAAAACCTCATTGTATTACGTGGAAGGTCTATGGTTGTTCATATCATATATTTGATATTTTCTCCGACATGCAGCGCCACACTAAAATTCATGGGATGGATCTGGCACATTCTATACGGAATTGTTGCGAAATTTGATCAAACTTCTGATTAAATAAATGGTGGGAATTGATTAAAAAGAACGATTGTAACAATTTAATAATTTTCGACTTAATTTCTCATGTATTTTACGTAAAATCCTTAATTTTGTAATAAATGGGAAAAGCGCCATCTGTTCTCAAATTAGAATACTTTTAGGGCTAGCCTCCTAGGCTGTCTTCAGGTTCGAATCCGGGAGCCAATGCTATTGATTCGTGGAGGGTAGTGTTGGAAAAATCTTGGCTGAGATTGTTGCCGTCCCTTTTTGTTCTCTTATGAGCGACAGTGACAGGTGTGAAATTCTATTGGTTAAGTCATGATTTTTGTAACTACAAATTGCTACCATTGGTTATTACTCGACGAATTATAAAAGTTTTGATTCATTAGCGTTTTTCAAGTATTCCGTGGTAATCGTAATTTTGTAGGTTTACACAGACGCTTCCTTGGAAAAACATGCGGTTGATTGACTTTTTGGAAAGGCGCCGGGAGCGACGGTCGCAACTAGGAAGAGGCTTCTTGGTTCCAGGAAAGGCGACGGGTGCTGGTGGTGCCATGGCGTCTGCAGCTATTTATCTGGTCAGATCTTTCCTTATATTTAGTAGATACAGAATATAACAGTGAAATATAAAGTTTTGTAATCGCGTAACGTAAGAAAAAGCGTATGAGTATGAGTGTCGGTACTAAGCCGTGTCTGCCATATTGTTTCCTAGTCATTGTAACTACGTAAATGAAATTCACATTTTTCATAAGTTAGATTCTTGTAGTATGCTGGATAAAATCTGTGATATTCTGGTTCTACATCATTGTCATGTGTTTTAGCTTTCTCCGAGTATATTTCTACATTCTACATTTTTACTTCGGATTGCGAGTTCTACCTACGATAATTTTATGTGTACATTTTCAGGAATTTTCCATACGTTTTATTATATTGTATCTGTGTGAAGCTGTGATTTAAGTGTACCTATTTTTAAGAAATTATATTTTGTTTGAGCGAAAATATAAGTACGGAACGGTAGGTAGTTATAACCACGACGTGCGGGTACGGAACGGTAGGTAGTACGTTGTGCGCTCTGCTTCGTAGATGCATTTGGTTAGAGCCTTCGGTACTCATAGTGCGTGAGCTAGGTCGTAGGTTCGATTTCGTTTAAACTATTTACACTTTCTTCTACGGGATAGTTTCTCGTTAGGTCACGGGACTGCGATATAGTTGTTGGTTATTTTGCAAAGTAAGATTGTTTCAGGATTTTGTGCGTCGGAGGGTACGTTTTGGTATGACGTTATTTCAATAGATTAGTGTAAATTTGAGCGAAAAGTTAACCTACTTTCAATCTGGTATGTAAAATATAAGATCGTAAATTTGTAAAAAAAAATGTAGACGCACTTATTCCTCCATAGCAAATTCGGTGGTGTAGTAGCACGACATGTCGATATCCAGAAATTATTTATCTTGTTGCGGAACTTTTGTACTACTTTTAAGCTAGTTCGAGTCAGACGAGAGAAGCGGTCACCCATCCATCAGCGGTCACCCATCCATTTTAAATCGTACAATTTTTATTAGTGAGAAATAGTTTCAAAAATAGTTCGAATTTGTTGATACCTACATTGTTCTTAGATTTACCCTGCAGATATTTGAGGCGTGGTTTTAGATTATTGTTAATTTGTTAGTAGTATAGCCAGATTGTTTTGGATATTGATATCAGAATTAGGTGTACCTACCGGGAATTCGACGGATCTTCAATATAGGTGGACATTCCGGGCATGCGATGGATCTTCAAGAATATTAGGTGTACCTACCGGGAATTTGAAGCTTCAATAATATTAGGTGGACATTCCGGGAATTTGGCGGACCTTCGAGAATCTTGAAAGGATACTACTACTGATAGGAACGGATATTATTATTTTAGATTATTTAGGTACCTACTGCAGTTCCGGTTTGATTCAGAGACGTCGATGTTCCAACCAGAAGGGTGACATTTACAGTTTTGAAAAGGTAATATCTACTTTTATTCAGTATTTAATGTTCATCTACAAATTTCGTCTACAACTAAATATTATTCAAAATTCAGAAATGCAAAGTTTAATAATCTTTTGATACATCTTTTTATAGCTAATTCAGGAAATATTTAATTCCATTTTATGAATATTTTCTCATCAGCAAATTTTACTAATGACATTTTAGTAATAGTTATCTAACTAACATTTTTCACGGATTTTGAATGAATGTCATATTTAGATTCAAGGCCATACTCAAATGCCAAGCAGTGGAAATTTTAAGCATTTAGAGAGTAACATTTCTGTAACTTTTATTCGTATAAAGTTTCTTATTGTTTTGATACAATTTAATCGAATGTTTATTACCAGCCTTTTACATTTTATACGGAGTTGCATAGAAAGTTTGCAATGTCAAAAGTAATAAATAAAGAAGTTACTTTTATGAAAGTGATGTTGGATTTGAGCTTACTAGGCCAAGCTAAGACAAAGCCTTAATAGTTTTCTCTAAATAAAGAATGGGAAACTATACAAGTACAGTTCGATTCACCATTTCTTATTACTTAGTTCAAGGAAACTAGGTTTGACAATTTTAAAATACAAAATTGAAGTTACATTTTAGTAGAAGGTTGAAAATAAATATTTACCTATAACTTAAAGTAAATTCTACGAAAGTTTCAAATATGTTTTGCTTGCAGTAAATTCTCTTCATATTTTCATTTTCTTTTATTTTGAAATAGATTCTTTCTAACTTTGTAATGGAAGATTAATGTTTTTTGTTTTCAAATATATATATTTTCGTAGATTCACAATTCTAGTAAACAAGTAAATCTAGAAGTCGTGAATTCATTTGTTCCATTAAACTCAGTAAATGTAAATTCAAAAGAAATCCTGACATTAAAATCACAGTAAAACTAAAGTTACCACATCATTAAATACAAAAATGAAATACATTATACTCAAATTAAATAATGAATTAAAGTAAAAGGTTTTCATTTGGAATACCTAATCATACACTAGGTTCAGGAACAAACCTAGATTTGATGGATATACCCTCTTGTCCTTTTGTATACTGAGTAAAGTATGACTAGACTGACTGACAAAAATATTGCATTTTGACTTGAATTAAAGATCTTCCCCTCATATCAGGATTAAATATATTGGAGGAGCTCTGTCCAGAGTCTGGCTGACGAGGAGCACTGCACGGTGGCGGGAAAGGGCGGTGCCCCGGCTTTACCAAAAACACAAAAATGCTGTTGTAGTTTTATCTTGTTTGAAACAGCAAATTTCTTACAATATATTTGAATGCTAAGATTATTAGTCTTCCTCACCCTCTAAAATCTTTATTGTTGAACGTTTACTAAGTTTTAGGATTATTTTTATTCTATTCATCTTCATCATCACTTTCGTAAGTTTTGTATTTTCTATTCTAATTAACTATCATTAGGCAAAGTAGGTTATACCATTCGAGTCATTAAAGTTCAGGGGTTACAACAGCGGTTCACAACTTTAGGTCCTATTATACCACTAGACGTTCATTTGGCCAAATACTAATCTCATTAAACTGAAACCAATTCTGTTACTTTAAGTTCTTTCTTTTCCTCTATTTACAGTGTCTTCAGCCTTGTCCATGTCCAGCCTTCTGGGAATCGTGTCTGATGGAACCGTGCTCTATCTACGATTAGTGTCGCGTTTAAGTGTAGTTTATAATAATTTTTTTGAAGTGATTTACTTGCAACTGAAGAATTTTAATTAAAGTTTTCGTATCTTATTTGCATCTTTACATTTACTAAAATCGTCCTTTAAATTCTCAACATTTAGCTTTTCTCAAACTTTTCTTAATTTTTTTTACTTCACTTTTCTTAATTAGGGTTTTTAAAAAAAATAGGGCTAGGTTAGGGTTAGGTAGGGTAATGTTACAAATTGGTGCCGTGACCAGGATTGTATCGTTTTTTGTGTTACTACGGATTTCAATATCTTGAAACTATGATTTTTGTGTCATTTCATTTAAATTTTGCTAATGTTCCTATTAAAGTTGACTACAGGATATAATCATTTTGACGTTTAAATTAGAGAGTATAGGCTTACAGCACGTTTATTTTGTTTTTGCGATTTTATTTAGACGTAGAGCACGGATCTTCCCAGTTGTTTTCTTTTTCAGTACCAGAATTAAAATTTTGACTTGCTGAGGAATTGGTTTCAGTTTTACTTTTACGTGGTTATTTTTGTAACCACAAATTGTTGTTCGTGAAAACGGAGTGACAAGAATGGTATTTTAGCGTAATAGGTGTTATGAATTTTATGTTTTTATTTACATTTTTCCAGGGTTGTCAACTTTTCATGCGGTTTGTTTAGATTTTTTAATTAACTTGTTTACATTACCTTAATAATCATGATTTTATTGTTTTACACTGCCATTTATATCAACATAACAATACATTTTAAAAAAATACCTACAGACAATATGTCTAATAAATTGGGGGTCGTTAGTAAACTTTGGGGGTCGTTAGTAAACTTTGGGGGTCGTTAAGTTTAAAAAGTAAATTCAAGTCTTAACACACTTTCATGAAAATAAGCTAATGTTCTTAAATGTGTAATTTTAAAACGGTAACCTTCAACTTTAATAAACAAAACGAAGTCAAGCCTAGATTTCTTAGAACATTTTTAGTTCTTTTGAGTATTTTTAGATGTCATTATACTTATTGAGCAGCAAAAGTACACAAACGCGATGTTTCAATTTGAAATTTAATCGTATACGTCTATTTAATACAACAACATCATGCTTCTCATGGTTATTTAAGAAATTTAGTGTTGCTTATATCAAAATTAGGCTATATTTTAAGTTTTATAAGGCAACAAACAAATAAGTCCATTCAGTAACGTAAAATTACAAATAGTTTTTCTGAATCATTAGCTGATAATATTTAATCAAAGCAATTGTTTACGGTTGTTATGCTTAATTTTGGGTTTCCTTTTGCCAATATTTAAAACTTATGAGTTATTTCTGGTTTCTGTTGCAAATACTTACAATTAATTAGTTATTTTGTTTATTTACTATTTTATATTATTTTTATTCTAAATTGATAAAACGTATATTTACATTCTATGCAACTTCGATAATTTAGCTGGATATTTGTATTTCATTCTTTCATGACGCGATTAACTTATCTAAGGTTATTTGAATTGGCTTAAATCAAATAAATTTTTGATTAAGTTAGTTCCAGTGCCAATAAAACCAACCAAAATTAACAAATTATTTAGTTGTAGTAGTAGTAGATGTACAATTAATTAGGCTTTGCATTCATTAAAATTAGAAAAAAAAAAACCATTTACATTTATTTAATTTTATAGATTTTTTGAGTCATCCAATTATTTTCTTAGACAATTGTAGCAGATCTGGCAGAGCTCAATCGTAAACGTACGATGAGATTTTCTGGAGCTGGTTTATTTCTTTTATGTCTTTCTGTTACGTGTTTCAGATATTCGAGTGTTAGAGTTAGTGTTGTTTAGGACATATTTTTTATTTTTGAAGCGATTTCAGGAAAAATAATCGTTGTTTGTAGAAGGATTTATCGGTTTTGAATTTCCAGGATTTTAACATTTTAATTATTTTATTTGTGTACCTATTTTAATTAATAAATTATTTTCAGATTTCTTCATCAACAAACATAATTATTTCTCATGTTTGAATTAAGTAATGGGTTTAGAAGGTTTAGTTTCTAAGGCATTTTTGCGCGTAATTAATTTGATAACAGTTTTTCTCTACATAAAGTACAGCGTAAAATTTTGTGATAAACATAATAAGCGATTGCGTAATATCTTGACATCCTAAAATACTAAAAAAAAAACCCCAGACATTTTAGTTAAACTGTATTTAACAGAGGACACTTGAAAAAGCGAGCAAATCGACGGTGATACAACACGAAAATTAAATCAATATGTTACGCGAGCGAGGCGAACGCGACGTAGTAAAGCTAACCATTAACATGACGCGAGCGAAGCGAGCCGAGCGCGACACTACTCGAAAACTTCTTTTCTGTCGTATGGGTATTAAGTCGATCGATCCTATGAACCCTGGTGTCACAGTTTTAAATCGCCTTATAGCACAGCAAATAGACCGCTGACATGGTTTGTGCTACGACCGGGACCGACGGTTTAACATGCCCTCTGAAGCACGGAATCCTTTTACTTTTCGCACAATCAGGTGATTCAGTCTGCAATGTCTTAACCAAACTAGAAACAACAACACAAAGTCATTCTCCCCTTGAGAATCGAACTGACGACCTCCGGATCGAGAGCCCATGGCTCAGACCACTAGGCCACGGAAGCAGTTATATCTTAACATTAGCGTAATACAAGCGTAAGCGTAATAGTAGTTAGAAAAAGAAAAAAATATTTGGGCAAGAGTGCTGGGGTCTCATGGTTCGGAGCGGGTTAATCTGTTTTGGGTTTCTCCAAACCCTCAGGATTTCTCTACATTCCTTTGTCTTGGGCGCCACACTGCTTGCTACAAACGTGTTTGTCCTTAGTTCATAAGTACTAACTTAATTTTAAAATAATACCTAGCATAAGTGCAATAGCGTAAAAGATACGTTGCTTCATTCAATAATTTTCATGATAAGTTTATTATTTTAGAAAGAGCAAAAGTTGTGGCGTAAATATTTTCATATTACTTTATTTTAGAAAAGGCAACGTACTAATAGCGATTGGCGTAATTTCTGTGTTATATGTTTAATTTCACTAACCCTAAGTGTTTTAGTTGATAAGTTTTGGAGTTATCATTTGCGAATTTTAAAGTACGTGTTTTGATTTGGGAACAGATGGATATTTCCAATAAAAATGCAAAAGAAAAAAAAACACGATTTATCACATGCATTTCAATAATTCTAATTTTGTTTATCAGTGGTCAAGTAGAGGTGGCTGTGATGCTTATTTGAGTGGCGCAGATCAGAGTAAGGTGGCCAATAAAAGGGGATTGAAAGATAGATGAACGTATTATTATAATTTATGTATTATTATTATTTATGTTTATTAAATATTTATATTATTAATAAGTTTGAAAGGAGATGTAAGCAGGGCTCTGGTAAATATCATAGCTTACCTACTTTGATTACAAGTTATTGTGTGTCCTTCTAATAAACTACACCACACAACAACGAAATTTATATGAAAAGTAGAAGCTAGGATTAGGACAGCAGTCATTTCTGTGTTTAACAGGTGTTTCATATATTTTTCTACTCACACGCAGTTCTCAGGCTGATGCTATGAGGCTAATGCTTTTCCCCACACTTACATCAAGCTAAGGTGTTAACGAAATAACTTCGAATTGGGATTTGAAGAGATTACCTTGATCAATATGCCCGGCAAGATATCAAGCATATAGGGTATCTGCATTGTGTAACGTAGGGGTATCATCTTATCTAACGATCACCATTCCAATGCAGAATAAAGACGAGTATTGATGTGGATTGTATAAGTACTACTCTTCTAGTACGTTGAGGCTTAGCACAACCTCAGCGCCTTGCACACGGTGTGATTTAATCCTGCGAGATACATTGTTGTTCATTAACTTGAGGTAATCAAAGATTTCAGATTTCAAATTAGAGTCATGGCTGTTAACATTTTTAGTCACATTACACACACACACAACACAAATTCACTTTTGGAAGGATGTGCAATAATTTCTTTTTATAAAATTGAGGAAATAGTAAATATTTTGATAGTGTAATTTAAATGATACTTCCCATTATTTATTTAAGCTTGACTATTGAAAAGATGCTATGAAATTGTCGGTTAAAAGTGTAAGGGTTGAACTTGGGGATTCTGTGATATATTTGCGACTTAACAGTCAATAAAATCCGTATTTCATACAAATGGAACTAGGAACTCTTGTGATAAATACTTTCAGCGTAACAGTTTGGTTATTTGCGGAATTTTTGCATTTTATAATTGATTTAAGATGAGGAAAATTGTCTATTTTGAATAAAAAAATAACGAAGATTTTATATCCTGACAAAAGTTCTGTTAACTTGTCTATGCAGAATGTATGGGACGATTGTGGAATGATCATAAGAGGTTGTATTCTGATGATTATGAAAGATAAGCTAAGGCGAATCTCTGTCTTTGAAATCAAAGATTAGACTTAAGCCAGAGAGAAGAGTATAGATAAATAATGGAATCAGAGTCTAGGATACTTTTCATTGACATTTTAACCATGACACACTACACGGTACATAATGAGGTTTTATGAAATTTGGTGTTAGGGGTAAATTCAATGACTTGAATCATACAATGTTTTGATTCAGTTATATAACATTAACAGGTTTTATCTGTATTTCATAATTCGCTCCAACTATAGGCACACTGCAAACAAGACTGTTCCTTTGCTTGACTTTGTATTTTGTCCGAATAATCATCAAAATAAGTTGAAAATTCGTCTGATGAGTTAAGAGTTTGGTAGGAACAGTTTTATTTGTTACATTCTCCGAAAGGTTAGTAATTTTTATTTTGGGTTGAGATTTTTGAGTAGAACTTTTTGTCAGTTGGATTTAAATGACTGGAACTATCAAATGCAACACTTTCATTCTTTGACCAGGGTCATTCGTATATTGGTTCAATTTCAAATCAATAAAAGAGTATTGGTTGGACTGAACAGATGAGATCACAGGGTCGACTGGCCTTCCGGTTCCTCGGCAGAGACTTGTTGCCCTTGGGAAGGAGATTTTTATTCATGACTTAATGTTTAAAGCTTGGGGATTCAATCCATGTAACTATTTGCTGACCTTTTGGTTTAAAATACACACCACACAAAATACATTCTGGGAAAAGTGTCAATGAAAATTTTTCTAACTGATTATATTTGTGGATCTCAATTTTGAGTCAAGAGAATTTTCCTCCGTTGAAGTTTTAAGTCAACTCCAGTAAATTGGGGGTCGGATGTAACGATACGCCTTCATGTTTAGGCGCATCGTCACTCCACAAATATAATATTTCTTACAAATAGCTTGATTTGATAAAAATATCTATTCGTAAAATTATAATTCATCAAAAACGATTTGAGACATTTTGAATTTCGCGCCATTTCAGACGAAATCGCATCTGAGCTCTTATTGGTCAGACAGTTGTATGATCGCCGCGAAAAGAGAATCTGCAAGTAAACAAAAGTTTACATACTTTCAGATTAATAATTAGTTGAATATTGTTCGAAAAATAACGATCATGTTCATAAATTAAAATAAACTTGAATATAGTATTTTGATTATTCAAATATGAACCAATAGCATTCAGAAATAAACTTGCTATTTTGTTAACAATATTGCTTGTTAATCCATTTAATTTAAATATTGACCATTATAAAATACGGTATAAATATTTGTCAAATTATAATAAACATCAAATACCATTAACATCAAATTGAAACAAAAATAATGTTAATCAAATGACTGACAAGTTCATTCATCACTGTCTGTAAGGATTACAGTACCTCTCCGTGTTTATGGTGTATTGAGTGTGGCGAAAAAAGGAACTAACTGGACCGTCAAGATCATACAATATAAAACTTCTTGTTCCATGTACATACATAGAATCGCAATACAAAATGACCCTAAGATAAAACCTCATTGTATTACGTGGAAGGTCTATGGTTGTTCATATCATATATTTGATATTTTCTCCGACATGCAGCGCCACACTAAAATTCATGGGATGGAGCTGGCACATTCTATACGGAATTGTTGCGAAATTTGATCAAACTTCTGATTAAATAAATGGTGGGAATTGATTAAAAAGAACGATTGTAACAATTTAATAATTTTCGACTTAATTTCTCATGTATTTTACGTAAAATCCTTAATTTTGTAATAAATGGGAAAAGCGCCATCTGTTCTCAAATTAGAATACTTTTAGGGCTAGCCTCCTAGGCTGTCTTCAGGTTCGAATCCGGGAGCCAATGCTATTGATTCGTGGAGGGTAGTGTTGGAAAAATCTTGGCTGAGATTGTTGCCGTCCCTTTTTGTTCTCTTATGAGCGACAGTGACAGGTGTGAAATTCTATTGGTTAAGTCATGATTTTTGTAACTACAAATTGCTACCATTGGTTATTACTCGACGAATTATAAAAGTTTTGATTCATTAGCGTTTTTCAAGTATTCCGTGGTAATCGTAATTTTGTAGGTTTACACAGACGCTTCCTTGGAAAAACATGCGGTTGATTGACTTTTTGGAAAGGCGCCGGGAGCGACGGTCGCAACTAGGAAGAGGCTTCTTGGTTCCAGGAAAGGCGACGGGTGCTGGTGGTGCCATGGCGTCTGCAGCTATTTATCTGGTCAGATCTTTCCTTATATTTAGTAGATACAGAATATAACAGTGAAATATAAAGTTTTGTAATCGCGTAACGTAAGAAAAAGCGTATGAGTATGAGTGTCGGTACTAAGCCGTGTCTGCCATATTGTTTCCTAGTCATTGTAACTACGTAAATGAAATTCACATTTTTCATAAGTTAGATTCTTGTAGTATGCTGGATAAAATCTGTGATATTCTGGTTCTACATCATTGTCATGTGTTTTAGCTTTCTCCGAGTATATTTCTACATTCTACATTTTTACTTCGGATTGCGAGTTCTACCTACGATAATTTTATGTGTACATTTTCAGGAATTTTCCATACGTTTTATTATATTGTATCTGTGTGAAGCTGTGATTTAAGTGTACCTATTTTTAAGAAATTATATTTTGTTTGAGCGAAAATATAAGTACGGAACGGTAGGTAGTTATAGCCACGACGTGCGGGTACGGAACGGTAGGTAGTACGTTGTGCGCTCTGCTTCGTAGATGCATTTGGTTAGAGCCTTCGGTACTCATAGTGCGTGAGCTAGGTCGTAGGTTCGATTTCGTTTAAACTATTTACACTTTCTTCTACGGGATAGTTTCTCGTTAGGTCACGGGACTGCGATATAGTTGTTGGTTATTTTGCAAAGTAAGATTGTTTCAGGATTTTGTGCGTCGGAGGGTACGTTTTGGTATGACGTTATTTCAATAGATTAGTGTAAATTTGAGCGAAAAGTTAACCTACTTTCAATCTGGTATGTAAAATATAAGATCGTAAATTTGTAAAAAAAAATGTAGACGCACTTATTCCTCCATAGCAAATTCGGTGGTGTAGTAGCACGACATGTCGATATCCAGAAATTATTTATCTTGTTGCGGAACTTTTGTACTACTTTTAAGCTAGTTCGAGTCAGACGAGAGAAGCGGTCACCCATCCATCAGCGGTCACCCATCCATTTTAAATCGTACAATTTTTATTAGTGAGAAATAGTTTCAAAAATAGTTCGAATTTGTTGATACCTACATTGTTCTTAGATTTACCCTGCAGATATTTGAGGCGTGGTTTTAGATTATTGTTAATTTGTTAGTAGTATAGCCAGATTGTTTTGGATATTGATATCAGAATTAGGTGTACCTACCGGGAATTCGACGGATCTTCAATATAGGTGGACATTCCGGGCATGCGATGGATCTTCAAGAATATTAGGTGTACCTACCGGGAATTTGAAGCTTCAATAATATTAGGTGGACATTCCGGGAATTTGGCGGACCTTCGAGAATCTTGAAAGGATACTACTACTGATAGGAACGGATATTATTATTTTAGATTATTTAGGTACCTACTGCAGTTCCGGTTTGATTCAGAGACGTCGATGTTCCAACCAGAAGGGTGACATTTACAGTTTTGAAAAGGTAATATCTACTTTTATTCAGTATTTAATGTTCATCTACAAATTTCGTCTACAACTAAATATTATTCAAAATTCAGAAATGCAAAGTTTAATAATCTTTTGATACATCTTTTTATAGCTAATTCAGGAAATATTTAATTCCATTTTATGAATATTTTCTCATCAGCAAATTTTACTAATGACATTTTAGTAATAGTTATCTAACTAACATTTTTCACGGATTTTGAATGAATGTCATATTTAGATTCAAGGCCATACTCAAATGCCAAGCAGTGGAAATTTTAAGCATTTAGAGAGTAACATTTCTGTAACTTTTATTCGTATAAAGTTTCTTATTGTTTTGATACAATTTAATCGAATGTTTATTACCAGCCTTTTACATTTTATACGGAGTTGCATAGAAAGTTTGCAATGTCAAAAGTAATAAATAAAGAAGTTACTTTTATGAAAGTGATGTTGGATTTGAGCTTACTAGGCCAAGCTAAGACAAAGCCTTAATAGTTTTCTCTAAATAAAGAATGGGAAACTATACAAGTACAGTTCGATTCACCATTTCTTATTACTTAGTTCAAGGAAACTAAGTTTGACAATTTTAAAATACAAAATTGAAGTTACATTTTAGTAGAAGGTTGAAAATAAATATTTACCTATAACTTAAAGTAAATTCTACGAAAGTTTCAAATATGTTTTGCTTGCAGTAAATTCTCTTCATATTTTCATTTTCTTTTATTTTGAAATAGATTCTTTCTAACTTTGTAATGGAAGATTAATGTTTTTTGTTTTCAAATATATATATTTTCGTAGATTCACAATTCTAGTAAACAAGTAAATCTAGAAGTCGTGAATTCATTTGTTCCATTAAACTCAGTAAATGTAAATTCAAAAGAAATCCTGACATTAAAATCACAGTAAAACTAAAGTTACCACATCATTAAATACAAAAATGAAATACATTATACTCAAATTAAATAATGAATTAAAGTAAAAGGTTTTCATTTGGAATACCTAATCATACACTAGGTTCAGGAACAAACCTAGATTTGATGGATATACCCTCTTGTCCTTTTGTATACTGAGTAAAGTATGACTAGACTGACTGACAAAAATATTGCATTTTGACTTGAATTAAAGATCTTCCCCTCATATCAGGATTAAATATATTGGAGGAGCTCTGTCCAGAGTCTGGCTGACGAGGAGCACTGCACGGTGGCGGGAAAGGGCGGTGCCCCGGCTTTACCAAAAACACAAAAATGCTGTTGTAGTTTTATCTTGTTTGAAACAGCAAATTTCTTACAATATATTTGAATGCTAAGATTATTAGTCTTCCTCACCCTCTAAAATCTTTATTGTTGAACGTTTACTAAGTTTTAGGATTATTTTTATTCTATTCATCTTCATCATCACTTTCGTAAGTTTTGTATTTTCTATTCTAATTAACTATCATTAGGCAAAGTAGGTTATACCATTCGAGTCATTAAAGTTCAGGGGTTACAACAGCGGTTCACAACTTTAGGTCCTATTATACCACTAGACGTTCATTTGGCCAAATACTAATCTCATTAAACTGAAACCAATTCTGTTACTTTAAGTTCTTTCTTTTCCTCTATTTACAGTGTCTTCAGCCTTGTCCATGTCCAGCCTTCTGGGAATCGTGTCTGATGGAACCGTGCTCTATCTACGATTAGTGTCGCGTTTAAGTGTAGTTTATAATAATTTTTTTGAAGTGATTTACTTGCAACTGAAGAATTTTAATTAAAGTTTTCGTATCTTATTTGCATCTTTACATTTACTAAAATCGTCCTTTAAATTCTCAACATTTAGCTTTTCTCAAACTTTTCTTAATTTTTTTTACTTCACTTTTCTTAATTAGGGTTTTTAAAAAAAATAGGGCTAGGTTAGGGTTAGGTAGGGTAATGTTACAATGCTCATAGACAATATTTTTCATATGTCATTACATGGTCCAGTCCAAGTTCAGGTAGTCCAATCACACTTTTCAGCAACGTAGGTATACTTTTTTGCCAATCAAAACTTGCGTCGCAATATCCTACGAACGAAAACGAATAAATAAACTCGAACGTGACTGGAACTCTTCGTGTCAACTAACAAAGTGCAGTGAACAGTAAGGATCGTTTTATTTTCATATAGCAAACTCGAAGCGAGTAGGAATGCAGAAAAAATCTTGCAACAAAAATTATTAACGCCTATTTGTGTTTGTACTTTTGTGTTACGGTTTTGTGCATGGAAGCCTGCAATATTATTGTCACTTTGAAACCATTCACCTCATAATATTCTTCACGTTGAAAATTTATTATGAACGAAAAACGCAGTAAATTTAATAGGCTTATTACCATGGAAAAAAATCTCTTACCACTGAAACATGCCTGTTGGCGGCAAAATAGTCCTGTATAACTATCTAACCAATTTAAATTGCCACTTTCATGCTCCAGAAACTTCGTAATAAAGCTGAATTGCCGCCGTCCGTAACTCCAAGATCGATAGTCTTTTGTCAACAAAGAGCCATATTTTATCCAGCGTGGCAGAATCCTGCGAACAAACTTTGACCACATCTCGTAAACAATGTCTAGACTGCTTACCAGGGTCGAGTAAATACGACAAATAACAGCCTCGGAAGCAATAGCGGAAGTGCTATAGTATAAATTCCAGTTCTAGTTACGTTCTTGAGACTTGCCAGTAGTGGATGTTTACGGTCTACACATAAACTAAAGAACTGTGTGAGAATGTAAGTACTAGAAGACTAATAAGTAGTTCTATAAGAATAGAAACTCCGGTTTTTATTTCTGTTAATGCGAGACAAGATGACAATTAAATAATGTAACATTATTTACGTAGCATAATTCTAAATATTTTGACTTCGATTTTTTTTTAAACAAATTCGTGGCAAGGAAGTATTTGGCTAACCTGCCTTTTGTTATGACTATTACATTCATTATCTATACCTACTTAGAAATGAGTGAAGCTCTACTTATACAATTAAAAAGAAAACAAAAGGTATATTTTAGGAGGTTCGAGTACTTACTCAAAGATGAAAATGAAAAGATACCTTAAAGGAAATGGGAATATTACCGCAAGGTGCTTTTCATAGAATTTGTTCTCTCTCCTATTCATATGACATGACATTGATGGTGATAAGAGACATCAATTCTACGAAGAATATCAAATTATTTACCCAAAAAATTATTAAGGCACCCATAAAAATATATTCCCAATATTATTTGGCGTAGGTGAAATAAGTACCTATTCATGTTTGACCTATATTTTATGTCACAGATTTTTAAAAAAAATATTATTTTTTATGTTCACATTTGAAATGTTATCAAAAATATTAGACGTAAATATATCAGGCCAGAGAGAAACTCAAGATTTTACCTAAAAAAATATTCGAAATTCAAATGAAAGGATGCAAGAACCAATCAGTAAGATGAGAACCTTGAGCAAATACAAACAGTTTACCTAATTTGCAAGCTACAACTTCTGAACGGCGAACTACCGAGTTTGGTGCAAGTCTCGCCAATTTCGAATTGATTAAAACCACTGGAAGTCCATCAACAGAAACTATCTTTTGGTATTTGGTAAAATATATTTAAGTAAAATACCTAAATGTCATAAATCTCGCCTTCTAAGTTCATTGACAGATATGGGAAAGATTGGGTACTTAATTTCTTTGATCACCCTTATCAAACAAACATGCATAAGTATGATAAAAATTAAGCAAAAGATGTTTGTAATGATCGTGGTAAGTAGAAGGATGTGATCTCTTTAGTTTGTACAGTCTGTACCCTTTTGCTACCTATAAACCCCGCTCTCTGTCTAACCCACCGGTACAAAGTGCGTTCTTATAATTATGTCTGAATGTATGAACATACTTTCAAATTAGTAAAACTATAGAACAAAGAATTACAACTTAAGCATGAATAATCTGTTTTGCCATTTTCATCTCACTAATTAGGCGTACCTATTCATCAAGAAACAAAGGAGAACTTTGCAGACCGACCATTATTTTAAATATTCCTTGTGGAAAATTCACTTTGCGACATTTCCCGAGTTTACCTTTACCGCACATTTTTTTTATATCTAGTCCACTTTATTCTTCTGTTCTAATTATACTTAACAACTGGCAACTGAGGCCCGCATATTAATATAAATACACTAAAAATTAATTTAACCTAAATAAACACAGCAGCACTTTTGTCTATACTGGCTCGGGAGCTAGATTCTTGGTTTTTAGGATTACCTATTTTCTCTATTGTTGGATCTACTAAAGTATATACCTAATATAAGTTCGATTCAAACAAATCTCTGTATTATGCGCCTTTTTAACATTCAAATGAATCAAATAGACTATGCCTAATAGTTTTAAATATTTAACTTTTTTCAAAGCTTCTAAGTTCCAATCGCAAACAGTTCAAATTATTCTGAACTTTAGTGCTCACTGGTAAGGTTCATATTTTCACTTCGAATCCTTCGCCGAACTGTCGTCTATCTTAACGTGTGTCCCAAGAAGAGGTCTTATTTGACATCTAGCCTTGACCGGGGCTTAAAGTAGACCGGGACGGGAGTAAATTCCGTTACGTCGAAATATTGTCGGGAAACGAGAAAAGCGAAATGTCTTGCAAAGAATACTTGGAATCTGTCGCTACGAGCAAAATCCCTATGTTTCTATATAGAATTTATATACTTGTCTCTATTTTATATACTTATGGGAATGTTTTATTTTCTTTAACCCAAGTATCTTTGGGAAAGTTGTTCTGTTTCATAGGTAGTTGGGTATGTTCATTGTTCATCCCTTAAAATTTGATCTTGAAGTCCTTGAAGTCTTGTTTTTGTAAATTGGCAAAAACAAGATTCAATTCCAGATAAGTACATAAAATAATTTATTATCCTGCTGGAAAGAGCCAATCCGGTGAAATAAAACCTTAATTTTGGAAATTGATTTTCAATTAAATTTATTTGGTTAACCGCTTTACATTCCGGTTAACAATTATGTATTGAATTCGGCAATAAACATTGTATCGTTTTATTTTAAAATATTAAATAGGGACCACTATTCTCTTCCCAATAACAAAAAACTTATAATATTCGTCAATTGTGGAAAACCGGAACCATAACAATTCATGGACTGTACTCCTTAGTCTTTCCAATTTAGAAGATTACACAGTTTCTGCAAAATCTTTGTATCATAAATTCGCGGCTTGCGTATAATAAAGCCTACGCCTTGCCACAAAGGCTATGAAATGGGCCGGAACTAATGAGATCGTCATTAACACTCATAAACCGCAGGAAATGAATTCCCTCTGGGAAAAGGAAAAAAGGTTGTGTTGAAGCAAAGGCTTCATCTTGTTGACAAACCCTTCTACGCTGGTTTATTAATGGCTGGCTCCGTCTGCACCACAATATGAGCTCAGCAAAATTGTGTACACCTCATTTTTCTACGGGAGGAAATCTCCGCGCTGTAACGTGAAAATTACCTAGATTTTCTTTGCTCTGAAAGCAAAATTAACGAGTAAAGGAAAATTAGCGAGTTCTTTTTAAGTTTTAGGTACTTATGTATGAAAATATGGTGTAGGAAAATGTTGTAGGTATTAGTATCTAGCTATGTTATGTAACGCTTATGATGACTACTTATGAATTTTACCTCTATAATAATATGGAGACAAAAGATTTTTTATAAAAAAAAAATATTTACCTACATACACACAACACTATAAATTCCGTATATTTTTAAATCAGATTGTTTCAAAAATTGTTTGTTTTTTTTCTCCAAACTTAATGATTCAAACCCATCTAACCGTTCTATTATTCATAGGGTTGTCAGTCCGACGAACAATTTAAATCTATTGCGTTAAATTTGACAGTTGAACCCGCTCTAATAAAATGTTGACATTTAAATATAGCATGTGTCGTGTAGAGCATAGAGTTGAAATTAGTTTGGCCAAGGACGTTTGTGTCTCGTTTTATAGTGGATTCTTCATCAATAATGCAGTGACTACTCGCACCATTTACCCTCGTGGGATCCTGGATCCTGGACTAATTAACTTAACGCTGTACTAGGCTAGGGCTTACACTTCCATGTACTTTCTAGGGCAAGATTTCCAAAGGGACTCTGTAAGTAAGTCAGGTGTGTTAGTCCCATTTCTAATCAGAGATTGGAAAGCATATCTCTCGGCATCGTTTCATTTCATTTCTCGAAGCAAACAATTTTATCTGTGGCTTTTTGAAATAATTATTTTTGTCACTTAATGATGAAAAAAATTATATCCTATGCTGAATTTTCCCCTTAACTTAAAGTAATAAAGTATTAGCTTAAAATTAGTATTTTTTTTTTCAAAACAGTTTTATTGTGAATATATATTAGGCAGGTCTGGGTACTACTTTACTAAAAATATTGTTTTAAGTGGATTACTTTCTCAATATATAGGTACCAATTCAAACAAGATTTTGTATTTTCACTCAGCTCGCGACCACGATTGATAAAACTCATTCGACACTTTAGGCAAAAAAGTATTCATCGTTTTATAAATACAAACCTAAGATTTTGTTCACCAGCTGCAGCACCATTAAAAAACAAAAATTGTGACCTTAACCCTTTTTAATTCAATTAACTTTTACCAGCGCGAAAATGTTTGTGCCAACCCTAGCATTACGAATGCAAAGCCACCGTCAGAACTCAGTGACCGCTAATTTAACTGCTTAAATTTTGACAACGAATGATTACGAACAAAATGGTGTCCGTCGCCCGTCGTCATGGTTAGTTCATTTAATTTACGTAACTTTCAGGAACGATGAAGATCATTAGGACTAAAATTTATCGTAAGTTTTTAGTCCTAATAATATCTTTCCCGGTATGATAAACAGAAATACCTGGGTAAGATGTAAAAAAAACTTTCAGCCATGTTTTAACCAATTTAAAATTAAGATGCTGCTTATTAATTACTAACTACTTTAAAATTAAGTGCCGAAAATTAAAAACTTATACACTCAACTTTCATTGTAGTTATCAAAATAGTTATTATTTCAAACGAGGTATTCCAAATTTTTAATTATTTTGCCTCTTGCTGCAACACCAAATTTTAAATTCAAGCCACATATTGTCATGGTATGTGCGATATGCCAAAACGAGGACATAAAAAGGTGGCCTCTATCTCTGAAAATTTTCACGTGCTCATCATAAAAATAACAAAAAAACGTTCCGCATACAAAAGGGCGCAACCCACGATTTATCTTTTTCCACCAACTTGGTCTCAGAGTGAGGTAAAAAGGTTAAGTCACTTTTTACCTGTTTTACGTGCGAGGCCAAATTATTAATTCCACATACAAATAGTTCTCCCTGATGGGGTGCGTAAAATAGGATTTTGATCAGCTGTAGTCAGTGAGAGCCTACTAGTCAGTCTACTATTCCATAGCTAAAATAGGATTTTGATAAGCCGAGTGCTTGCGAGCCTACTCGCCAGGCTATTTCTCTTATTTTACAATATACCGAAAGAGCATGCAAACGGGGATAGAGGCTGCAGGTTTTTTTTTTCAATAATTTGGAATACACACTTAGGGTTTTAAACGCACCTAATTAAGCTTCTCATATTTCTAAAATATAAGAAACAACAAATAAAAATTTCAACAGCAGATAGGATTATGAACCTGCGTATTTGGAATACCGTCCCAAAGCTTTAGCCAACTAAACTACCGCGGGTCCGCGAGTCTTGTCCTGCAAAAAAAAAAACAAATAACTACAAAAGCTTCTCATAGTTTGGTTCAAAAAGTCTGTACTTTACGTTTTCTGAAAATCACAGAAGAAAAGCCTCCAATCAGTTGAATCTGGATACGGATATTTCAAGTCTTCTGAAACGCTACAAAGTAAGTTTCGTCATTTCCGGAGTTTCTCATGTAAATACGTAACGATTGTTTAATGAGACGAGTCTACTTAAGGGTGTTTAAGGGCCTTAATTAGAACTGTGTTTGTACTAAGACTGAACTGATTACTTGGCTGTTCCAATGTTGCTTTACGGTTAGCGTATTTAACATTTAGACGAAAATTTTGTTCTAACATTAAGGGTCAATTCACACCAGGCAGCGACACGACGCGACGCGGCGCAAACTTTTCAAGAGCGTCATAAGAACTGCAATGCAAAAAGATAAACATATTTGACAGAATTGAATACACATCTACCTATTGATCGTAACGATTAATACTTAAGTATTCAAAGACGATATAAGTTTAGTAAGGGTAAGTTAAGGTAAATGTAACCATGATGACCATAAGAGTTAATATTTTAAAGAAAATATCTTCGTACATAAGGATAGTACCTACTACTCTGAAAATTTTAATGGAGCAAACTAAAGCCAATAAATTTAAAAGCTGGGCAATGCGGGTTTTATTAAAAGCGATGCCGTGGACTGTGCGGTGATTTAAGGCGTAGTTAGCGCACCGTGTGTGCTGTTCCGTGCCGCGTGTGCGAAATAGCCTTAAAACCGTGACGTCACTATGCATTTGGATTATGCGTTCGGGTCAACTGAAACTCTAATTTTCAACGAGACTTAATTTTTTTATAGAACCTGAAGAATTTTTTATATCATATACTAATGGTTCTACTCTACAGACCTTTGAATGCTTCCGAACACACGCAAACGACAAAGGTTTATCAAGAGATATTACAACTCTGACACAAGGATTTCTCGGGTCGTTCAGCCCGATAACAAATACTGAGATTAGGTATGGAAAAATAATAAAAGCTCAGTTTAATTTTATTACAAGGGAAAAATTTATTGATGTAATGTTATCAGAAACAGAGCAATTTTGGCAAAGGCCATGGAAATAATGACTTTTTCCAAAAAGAGGTCCACAAATGGTGGAATATTTTATTTTCCTCGAAGACGCTTTCATTAAATTTATTTCGTCTTCGGCTGTGTAACTGTCGGGACCGACAAAAAGGAAATTATGGCATATTTTAAGTAGGACGTACAATCTGTCCCTTCTTGCTTTCACCGTATTCTGCAAATTTGCATCGCTGTTGTGGTGAGACATCTGAAAATATAATTACTGTCCTTCTGCTTTCTGCTTCGAAGCCTTATGGTAGTAACCGATAGATATTTTTCGTTTCCTCTTTTCTAACTGTTCCAAAAAAAAAAACACAAAATAGTTGGAAATATTTTCTTTAGATACTCTTTTCTTAATCTTTATCTATGCAAAAAAAATGTCGCATGGGTGTAAGTTTGTGCCTATTGCTTCAAAAAAATTGTCCTATTTATGGGATCCACATTTTTACCTCGAAATCACTTTTTGTTATGTTAGAGCTGAATATTTTACTCATTTTTAAGTAAGGAATTAATCATGTAGGTATCATAGCAGCCAGTCGGAGTAATCCTGCTGTGAAATAGGTCCACCAAATGATGGTCTTACCATAGCTATATTTATTAAAACGAAATAAACAGAATAGTGGATGAGGCGTTTCAGTTGAATTAACTATAAATAAATAAATAAACATAATTCCTACCAACTATAAATAAGACAGTACTGGTTTATCTGGAAGTGAAATGGACAGTCTAATTTGATAACGGATAAGAAGACAATGGGTATAAAACGTACTCACGAATACAGTTTTTGAGGAAGGTCTGGTAAAACGTAATTCAATTTAGAATTTTGTTTTTTTGCTTGCTCATGGCTCTACTCTAGGTGGTCGACCTAGAAGTTGACCAGAGTGAACTCATTGCGACAATATTTTTATAAACGTGTCACGCCTGAATTCTGGGGCGAGTAGAACGTCAACGAGGTAGGTAGTAGGTCATAAAAGGTAGTTTTCGCCACGTCTGACAAACTTTGAGGGTTATTTAAGGAAGTTGCTTCGAACCAACTTATAGTAAGTATTGATATAGTACACCGCATTATTGAAATACACTGAAACCTTCGTCTCCCTGTACTGATATTTTAATATCTGGCCGGGTAGAGAAGCAGTTGTAACATTCATTGTTTTTTTGTTACTATTCCATCGTGAAGTTAATAAAATAGTCTAACCGTATAATTTACTATAATCAAATCACAATGAGTACTCATTTAACTCGTTTTATCCGGTACGTACCGCCTAGTCGCTGACGAGCCAAAACGTGACAATCAGCGCTCCACGGAGACACTTGCGCCTCTTGCGCTGAAAAACGTGGGAAGTGCACTTACGGCGTTCATTGTTCCTGCAACGTTCAGTATTGATCAGATAGTAACTAGGTAAGTATGGTTGGTGAAGAGTAAGAAACAACTGGTCTGAGAACATAGCACACAGCTTCAAAGCAATTCAAAGTTTATTAGATTCGTCTTAGTGAGTTTTCAGGTTGAACGACCCGATGAACCCTCATATCAGAGTTTTTAAAACGTTTCATGGTTTAGAAACTCTGATACCTAATGATCACTTTCTAAAAATACAACGATCGGGATTGACTGTTGAATGTGCCATCCAAGTGCGCGCGGATGCGGAGGGCACAATCATTTTATGTAAAATTTTGTCATGTCATGATCATGACCAAAAAGATAAATACAAAGTTCATTTCAATTACGAATTTAAATGATTATAGGTACAAATATGTCAAATAACGATTGAATCTAAAACCAACAGTCTTACATGTTTTAATACTCCGTATAAAGCGCGTGTTTTCGTTTTCCATTTAACGAAATAAAAACAAATTGGTATGTAATCCTCATGCGAAGAGGAATAAGAGAGGAAACAAGAAGCTTTATTTCACGTTTCACATGAGTTGAAAACACTCGTTACATAAATAAAGGAATCTTATTCGCCCTTTCAGTCTCGACTTTAAACAAGTAATCTTAAAAGTGCCAAATACCCAACTGCGTAGAAAGTAAACTTTAAAACTTTAAATCGTTATAGATCCTAAACGGTCATTCAAAACGAAAAATGACGGAATATACCTAAAACTTTCAAATATCAAGTTAATGATATCCCACATGGCATAGCTTCATTTTTGTTTTCATTTTAATGAATTGGGGTCTGATTGTCGCCATATTCAATTATTTGATCTAAATCATGTCTTCACTGATACTTGGTTAAGACAAAAATCGACTAAAATTGACTTACGAGTTTGGTCTCTAGAATGCTTTAAAAGAAAAAAGCAAACATACATACATACATAGGCTGATAAACACATTACCCTTCTTTGCGATGCGCAGTCGGGTAAATATAAAGCTATTACGCGAAGATTGCGCGGATGAAATCTCGCTGAATAATAGTTGTTATTCTCTGTAAATAAATTGGACAAGGACAAGAGGGGAATGCAATCGTAATCCATTGTAATTAGGTTGTATGTTGAATGAAGAAGCGGATCTCTGTAAACGAATGTTTAGACTTGCTGTGTATGCGAGAAAATTGACTGACAGAAGCGGAACTTGAACAAAAAGGTACTAAGGTTTATATTTTTTTTGATATTTACAGTTGTTTTTTATTGTAATCTACATTTAACAGTTTCCTATACCTACCTATGTTTATGATCAATTTCTATTATTTGCATCACAGGCTTATTAGTGCTTTTTTGACTTTCCGGTGAGCTTGCTCCATTAACGTCACCCAGGTAGCTTATAGTCTGGCCTAGTAGATTCTAGACCAAAGGCATTGAAAAAAGTTGAAATAGTTATTAAAATAAAAATACTGAGAGCATTAAAAACTTATTATATTTCATTTACAATTTTATTTATTTGCTCTTATAAACTGTAATTTTCTCTTTTTTTGTACCGTTAGTTCAGCACTGCAGGGGAAATATATTTAAAAGTATGTTTTTGTAAGAAGGTTAAAGTATTTTTTTACATTTCCATTACAATGTACATAATATTCATAACGCAAGGCTTTCAAAGGGAAGTAACAATGCTGAAACTGCCATGTTCGTGTTTTATAGTTGAAAAGTTCACCCGTTCCTGTGGCCACCGCACAACTTCGCCCATTTGTCATCACTTTTTGGCCATTCAAAGACCTGCAACACTTTGTGATCGTAAATCACAAGCTAAACCAACTTCTCGGACTAATAGCGATCAAGAAAAACATTTTGAAATTTTCATTTCAATCGTCAATAACCTTCTATGGTCTGGTGGTCGGAACCTTGAGCTTCTGATCCGGAGGCCGTGGGATCAATTTCCACAAATTGATATTTGTCCAATAATCACTTTGTCAGGTTTTCTTCAGCTTGGTTAGGACAATGCAGGTTGATTCATAAAAAGAAAAATGATCCCTTGCTCCAAAGGGCACGTTAAACTTTCGGTCCCCACCGCAGACTTTGATTAAGGTTAGGCCTATTCATTCAGAAATTTTCATTTCAATTGTCAATAAGTTAAATTAAAAAGCTTGTGATACGGTTGAGTGCAGATGCCAAGTTCATAATATCGTGTCGGAGAGAAGATAAATTGTAAAGGAGCCGATGGTGTAGGAGGATACGATAGGTACTGCTCATTTCTTGGCTGGGACCCAACGACGCTAAAACGCAAAAAGTCAAGAAAATCATTAATAGCTATTTATTAAAGACATGAAAAACTACAGGGTATTGAATATGGATGCAGATGGATATATTATATTGGGAGAAGACGACTATGTTTGAAACAAGAATGAGCGTGGATGTAACAGCTGACAGGAATGAATAGAACAAGAAAACTTACCGTACCAACTCCACTCGACTAACGACATGTGCTAATAAGGGCAAGGAAACGATGGTGATGTGATGAACGATCTCACTCACAGATAAACCATTTGCGCAAGGTTTATTTTTAAGACCCGATTGATTGCACATTATACTCATTTTCTTTTATTTTCGAACACTAAATTGTGAAGGATGTCAATTCCCATCCAATTTTCGGTTAAACGACAATTCATACTACGTACTAGAGGACATTCTTCCTAATCATAAATCGAAGCCTGTCCTCCAGATCAAGAGCAAAAGTTAAACCACTAGACTTCAGCGGCCGGGCCTTACTAATGAGATGCCCTTCGTTTTAACAGGTTTTTCTCAAACTCATTGAATGAAGAATTTTCTCACAAAAATATTTTAAGCCATCTTGAGCGGATAGAAATGCAGCAGTCCTATTGAAAACTGCGATTCAGATAGTAAGTTAAATTGGCTTTAAATCACTCTGCAGGCTACTCCAATTTATGTGATGGCAGCTGGTATAAAACTTTAACCTCGAGGTACATATATTGATATAAAGAGAGTTTTTTTATTATTATTAGAAATAGATTTGCTCTTGACTCCAGTCTAGGTCGGGAGCAACTGAGAAGGAGTCAGTGATGGAGCGAGCTCACCCAGAAGATGCCTGTTCACTCAAGTTTGAAGTGTGGAGTTGTATTCATTCGGAAACACAGACGCATGAAGTGAGTTCACTCTTTTTCTGTGCGCATTATAAAATAGTTTTGGAAGCGCTTAGTCCGTATTAGTGGAATATTGACCAGGTATGGATGGTATCCTGCGGTGCGTCTAGATGACTGATGGTAGAAAGGGATGCGGCGGGATAAGGTCGTAGAGAGGTCGTGGAGTTTGTATGTGTCTTTTTAGTACAATTTTGCTCTCCAATAAGGTAGGAAGAGCTAGGTAGTTTTCTAACATCAAAATAGAAAAAAAAAGTGTCTCATGAGAGAATTTAAGTTATGTCTTTATTTAGTAGGTATAATATAATATCACACAGAGGTACTTACAAATGTTCCTTTATTAGTCTTTACAATTCCAAGAAATCACAGAAACAAACTTACTATTAGTTCCTCCTAACTCATTTGGAAGTTACTAAATTGCAATGGAACCGGTTAATATTTTACACTGAAGGTTTCCTTGAAACAACTCCAATAAACTTTCTGGTAAAGAAACTTACATTAATGAAATAGTCCGTACCTGTAGTTTCAAGTTACTGTACAGATTCATTACTTTTTAAGTGCAGAAGTTTCAGAGTTGTTTTATATAGGAATTTATTGTTGTTGGGGTTTCACTTGGATTCGGTCTATATAATGAACATTTAGTTTCGACCTCATATTTACAAGAACGCAGCAACCGGTAGTAGTATGACAACTCGAGCGTTTCCGTGCTTCGGAAGGCACGTTAAGCCGTTAATATAGTAGATATTAGTCGTTAAGCCATGTCAGAGGCCATTGCCTAGCATTGGCGGCTTGAAAACTCTGACAGCTGGGTCGGCCACTAGCCCGGCAAAAATCTAATCTAGGATTGGATCTGGTTTCCCTTCTGGGTTGCGGAGGTCAGATGGCAGTCGCTCTGATATATTAGGTAGCCGACCCCGTGAGATACGGGATAAGGCTAGGGAGATGATGATGATGATTTACTAGAACGCAGCCAGTAGTAGTAGTACAAATTTTCTATTTCCGAATTTTGGACTATCATATAATTTTTATTGCAAATGTTTGTTATATTTATTCAAAGCTTGTCCCTAGAGCCTGCTGCAATCACCGTCAAAGTATTTTGAATGTGAAAATTCTCCATCTCACAAACGGAAATATTCAGGCGTCTTACCTCCGAAGTCCCCAAGTTTTCTTGAATACGTCGTCTTGTTAAATTATTCCTAGCATTCAGAAATGTGAAACTAACCGTATACACGTAGGATGGCAAAGAGTCACTTCGATGCTTCCCGTTCCAATTTCAGGTTTATGTTTTCCGTCAACAGCAATTATTAGTAATCTTTCCAGATTTAATCGATATAAACGCTGAAAATAACCCGAACCGACAAAACTTTACAATAATTGCGGTAGCAGCGATATCAAGATCTCAAGTCCTATACACGTCACCACAGCACCAATCTCACACACTTGTACCCCGATCTCTCTAACCGCGTCCTTGTATTTCCTTCATATTTGTGACCTAACTGCACTACACTTAAGGTTCATATTGAGAAAGATTGAGGAAATCGCTCCAGCAGTAAAAGTATTACCGATAAAATGTTTTGCTCTGAAGTGAATAGGTACCTCATATGCGAACGTCTTCGGAAAAGGAACAGAAGGAAATATTATTTGTATTTGAATTTTTAAAGCGATTAAGTTTTCATTGCTTTAAAGTATTTCAATCGGGAAAAGTGGTTTCATTTTATAGACGTCCGACGTACGTACTGAAAGATAAACGAAATTCTATTAGAAGGTCGTACAAATCTGTAAATCGAATATTATTTTTCATTGAAATCCCCTTTCAATATTTAACATGCATTTTATGAGTTGTAAATTGACGATACACTATATATTTTTTTATAAAAGGTATTACAAAATTTGCCTTTTCCATACAATGATGCTCTCCGGGATCTGCAGTTTTGTATGGACAAGGCAAAATTTTATTTCGAGCTAAAAATTTTGTGCTTTGAGGAAGTTGTTTGGTATCATCAGTAGAACATGTGGTTTAAAGGAACGTAGTACTTTTTCTTACACCCTGTATTTTACCAATAAGTAGATAGGTAATAATTGATACTCTGCGACCGACCATCCCCGGAGCACATTTTCGGTAACACGTTAACGTATGCAGGCTTATGCAAAAACGTAAATGGAAGGAGCTCAGGACCGGAGAACAAAAATATCAACTCGAATTATGCACGTCTCTACTTAACAAAAGTTGGAATATAATGCCTATATTTTGGAATATAAAATTGGATTTTGCTTTGAAGAACATAATCCGAAATAATATTAATAAAAAGCAATCTATTGCACGTTATAAAATGTTATTTTGTATAGGAGATAAGTTACTTAGTAATAGTATGTATTATTTTATAATAATAGAAGATTTTCGTTATTTTTTAATTAATGCTTTAAATATCCAGGACTCTGCCATAATTACCGCGAGATTTTAGCATCACACCCTTTTGTTTTCATCTAATTAATTCAGTAGAAGTCACTGCATCATCCTATTATTTACATACTTGTAGATATGCCAAGGGGTTAACAAGATTCTTGTTATATAAGTACCTACTGTTAAATAATTATAATATATCCAGACTTTCGCTTAGTCTTGCACATAAAAGAATACATTACATACATGTGTGTAATGTATAGTATTATACGCAGGTTATAGTTTACAGTGTCACAGTTGACATTAACTTCCAATTTGAATGAGGTCCAGCAACATTATATTGATTTAATAATAAATTGGTTTAAAAATATTAACTAGCAGCTAGAATTATATAGCTTGTACCTACATTATTTTGTCAGTATAATAAATGTAACAAAGCTCGATCATTATGCTGCAGACTCAACAATTCTATAAATCTAGACATCTTAAATTGCATGCATGAGATCTGTCTGCAATATTTGAGAAAGAACGTGGAGTTATTTTGACACACATGCGAGTTTCGTTCGTCTTTCTTGAGCTAAAAAGGAGGTTTAGCTTCAGAAGGAAATGTTTTATACGTCATAACATGTTAGCGGAAATTCTACCTTTAGTTATTTCCCTTTTCCACTTTCATTACATTCAAATATGAATATGTCAACTGATACGAATAATATGACATTTACGATGAATATTCATGATAATAATAATATTATTTTATATTTTTATACTATTTATGCTACTTGTTGGAACGTGACATTTGTTGATGTATGGATCAAAAGTTCTGAAATAAAATATATTTATTTTTATTTATTTTATTACTTAATAATGGTAGGTAGGGTATGATAAAAATTATGGTTGCTACATGGAGTAGGACAAGTAACTTGAATTCGTCGATCGTTAGATTCGACGTCTAACTAAACGGCTGGAGCTATTTTAATATAATTTGGTACGGAGATAGCTGACACCCTGGATTAACACATAGGCTACTTTTTACCCCGGGAAAATGATCCTGATTCACACGGGAAAACTCAGTGAGTCGCGGATGAAACCGCGGGCGGAAATCTAGTCTTAGATAAAACTTTTCAATTACAAAGAAAATGGCATTCACTTCGACCCTAACAAATGACATAAACTCCACAAGGATAAGCACTCTGCTTAAATTTCCAAATCACTAAACACAACATCAAGAAAAGCCATAAACTAAATGTTATTGCTTGGTCATAAATAAACTCTTTAATCTCAGTATTGCAAACGCCAGATTTCCGTATACTGGTTAAGATCTAAAAGGATGCATGATCACGAGTCATAAAATGATAAGTATCTTCTCATAAATTTTATTGTCAACACTAAATAACTGAAGCAGTAAATCGTGAGTAATAACAATAGTGCTCTTTTAGTTTCAAGAGCTATTATGACAAAGCAATACTTTGTATGAACACCTAGTTTTCCGCCTCTCTGCAACACGCACACTACTACTGTGTACAAAACCCACGTACCTACTGTACCTACTACAATGTAGTAACTACATGATATGTATGTAAATTCGATAAAATAATAACGTAAGGCTTTTAATAATTAATCGTACGCGCTTTTTTTTCTGTGTATATCAAATACCTATTCCTATCGATGAGTTCCAACTTTCGTAACTACTCGTAGTTGTATTTTTTCTTCATCTTCAACAACAACTAAATTAGGTACTATTTTTATGATTGGGAGAACTAGCATGCTATTACTAAGCTATATATTTTCGATAAAAATCTAAACTCTACCTTCTTTAAGAAACTTGATTTTTATAACCATCAATTTACAGTCATTCGCATTCCTATGAAAAATCTATAGTAAATTATGGCATAAGAATAAGCAGATTGAAAAAAGTGAGGCATATTTTCATAGAACACTTAAGAATTGTTAGAGTGTGCTGTAATTTTTTCCACAGCTCTTCATGTTATTCTTTTTAATGCCTATCTCCTTTACGCATTTAAAGCTTTTTTCCAAGGGTATAAGAGTATACTTCCATAATGCAATGTGCATGCTGCTGCATATTTTTTTTAGGATAAATTAAGAATCACGCCTAACAGGGCAGGCAGAGCACCCTGTCAAGCCATATCAGCTGTACTAAATGCACTACAAAACCCCAATACAAACAGAATCTACAAAGAACCGTAATAGCCAAATTATGCTTTTTCAACTTTTTGTAATGTAATATTCTGTGCCCTAGTACATTTTTCAGACGACCTTACAAAACCATTTCTTATCGTAAGGCGAAGGGCGCGTGGAGTAGGCAGAGAGAAGTTATAAATGGTGGCATTACTGTCACTCTACGGAATTTGTCATTGAAAATACTTGTATGTGTATGGGCGTTTCATTTTGACTCGCATTTAAGGTTCTAAGCGTAATGTAAAAATGAATAAATGTACAACCATTTCTTAAACTTTCATAAAGTTGGGGATGTCGCGAGAATTGTCGCCAATAATAGGTATGATCAAAGATATTTCATTAATTCAACTGTCAATTATTTGGACGGGCTTTGACTGACAAGTCTGCATATTTTACCGATGTCATATTCATATTGTATCATACCTACACTATAATATGAATTATTATCACATAAATTAAAATCCATGGGGTTTGCAATAAAATAAGGATTTTATTACCTACAATGAAAACTCACATACCGCTATTTAAACTTTCCTTGTTAACAAAAATCTTAATTCTTAATAATAATAATAAATATCACCGTGGTCATAAAATAAATAACTCTTCTAAATAACAAATCCCAATATATATTGAATCGTATGGCGTAGTATACATTGTAAACAAATACAGATCTAACTACATCCGGGCAGCGCAGCCAGTCAACAGCCGCCGGTGTTAAATACCAATAAATGTCATGATATTGAAATTGAAGAACTGTAAATAAAAATATTACTCTTTTAAAAGTCATAAAATATTTGATGCCCTGCCAGGTGTTTTATTAACATTGAATTCCTTATGAATATTAAGCTTTCAGTGACTTATTATTATCACCCTAAGTGACTGCTGTTATTCACAGCCTTCTCTCACTTTAAGCGAAGCAATTTCCTTTTTAATCTGGACAAACATTTTCCAGGCGCCGATTAAGATTTTTAAAACAAGCAGTTTTAAAAACGGTTTTAAATTTTTATTTATTCTCAGATCAAGGATTTTCTTTATTTATCTAGCAATTTTCGAGACCCGATATAAACCTACCAGCACAGCAAGTTCAAAACAATATTTAATTTATAATAGATTTATTTCGAGTAAAAAATTATCTTTAGTATCGAGTTTTTATCACTCAGGAATAATAAGTTATGTATCAGTGGACGCATAAGACAGTATTACCATTTGATATCAGTGACTGTAGTAATTTTATTTTCAACTCCATTTAATATTATCTCAATCCGCCCCTGCACTCATAACAACATCTTATATTATAGTAAGGCATTTAAATCCATTTATCATACAAATTTAATTTCAGATTTGTGTGAGGCGAGCGAGCGTGCTTCTACGCGTAGCTGAGCGCTACGAACTTACCAGCTACAAGAAGCTACGGCTACGAAACTGGCTACGAGCCAGTGGTATTGGCGAAGCTGCAGGAAATCAATTCTTGAAAGACACTGCGTGCTAGATAAAAATAAATACAATTTTAATACTCGCTGTTAATAATCGCTTTTAATAATTCTTTCCACAAGAATAACATACTGCGTTTAAATAAGCATACGCTACCTACTGAAAATTAACTTTGCTTGCATTTGGAAGAAATTTAATGTGAAAAAGTTAACAATAAATATTGTACCTATATTTTTTTGACTATTTAATTCAAATCAGGCATCAAGGTTATAGTTAGCTATCCACTTAGGTATAAATGAATTGTTTTTTAAATTGATGAATCTCAAAAATTGATCTCCAGGAAGCTTGAGGCGAATATATGTAGAACGCTCGACTGTTTGCAATTCAATCGAAATTTCAGGACTTCCTGAAGCGGTTAGTGGTGACAAGGCTTTTTTTGAACTGGGGTAATTTATTAGAAGATACAATTTTGAAAAATAATGCCAAGGATTTAAGTATGTTTTCATGTGTCGATTTTCCATGGAACTACAGTATACAATAGCTATTTAATAAACTTACGAGTAGCAACGCAACTGCGTAACGTTGGGCGGTGGAACCGTAAGTTGGCGAACCTTCAGTCGTATACGACACCCCGATTCCCTTGACCGAACAGTCGATTTTATGCGGATTCATGTTCAGCGCGCTAAATGACCGTCAATAATATGGCGCTATACAAGATGTTTATAATAATACTGGGTGTTAGTGGATACAGGGTGTTAGTAATAATGCGTACTCGCAGAAAGACTGGCTCGTTCGAAGGCTACGCCGCGTAGCGCCAAACCTTCCACAGATGTGTTGTACTTATTCAATGCAAAAAGCATTGACAGTGTGTTGAATGGAACCTTCGGCGCTGAACGTTACGTAGGTTTGTTGTTGCCCTAAGTAAACACAGGTATAGCTTTACCAATTATTGAAAATTGTTTAAAATTTTAATACCGTGAAATTGAATTCACAAAGCCTGTTTCTATTACAATTATTACTGCAGCGAGTTTGAATCATAAAGCTTTTTACTAAATGTATATTTTTGTTTGTTTTAGGTCTGATATCAATTATTTACGTTGCAAAAAATACTTTGAAAAATCCAGAATATATATTTCATGAAAAACGCCACGGTGTAAAAAATAATTTAATTACGTAGGCATCTACTCATTATCCCTCAGTGTATGTATTTTTTTAACTCTGACACTTGGGTTCATCGGGTTGATCGACTCGAAACCCACACGACAAGAAGAAAAAGTATTTATTTTTTAAATGAGTATTTAAAAGACTGCTATTAAAACGTTTAGAATAAAATCGCCATTTTAATAATCAGCCTAAAAATTTAGAGATAACGGATCAACCTTTACATAGGTAATGCATCAATACCAATGCAGATTCTACTTATGCAAAGAATTGAAGAACCTATTTCAACGTTCAAACCATTTGTACCGACACCACGCCTTACTGAGATCTTAACTTTTTCCACCTAGAACATTACGACTGCATCTCTAAATTCAGATTTTACTACATACATTGCTGCACTGAAGTATATTATGAAAATTCATTCCAAAGCAAAGGAGCGATGGATGCTGAACGTTTTACCATTTCGTGTCAGTATTAGGTAGTGAATAAACACGAGCAGTGACTTTGCAGTCACGTTTATTCATTTTACTGCAAAGACAGATGCGCTACATGCAGTCACTGCAAAATACTACATTCTGTTGAACTGTCGCTGCTAAACGACTTCTGGCTGAAAGCTAAAGGTGACCAAACGATTCCGTAAACTAGTTCGGGAATGCATTTAGTTTTCGTAAGTTTGTTGATATTTCAAATCAAGCTATGTCACGTCGCTGTAAACTGAAAGTGTGGACATGTTGTCGAAAATCATTAATTTTGAATACTAAAGCAAATTTCCCGTATTAATAAACATTTTGATCTATCCAAAGCAAGCTTAGGCCCGTAATTATAATCAGCCCTCAAGAGTGACAGCGAATTTAGTTCGTATCAGAAACGTCATTTCAGTACAAAATCACCTGTCAAATCCGCACTTAATATTGCTCTCAATCTTGAGATAGCTTTATAAATTCGAGCCTTAATTGATTATGTTAATCATGCGCAAACATTTCTAGATTTGCCTAGACAGACTTACTACGACAGCAAAGACTAATAAAAACAAGAAAAGGCATTTCCAGCCACTCGCAAATATGATAAACAAGGTCAGAATCAGAACATACATGTTTGCTAACGAAATATTTGTATTGGTATCTTCACGCTGTTTCGAGTGGGTGGAAATCTGTCTTGTTGTTTGGTTCTCGTAGCGTTGTTTTGGGACGGTTTCGGCTTAATTGAAAGAAAATATTACGTGTTATTGTGTTAGGTACAAAGATTTGAAACGTGATTTAAGAGCCTGTGTTACACTTTCTAAGGTATTATGATGTAAGTTTTGTTTAGATGTTTAAGGCAGTGTTGCACCGCGGAGTAGGTACCTTATTAAAGTCATGTCCAAAATTGAAACAAATCCTGTCTTACAAATTACTATTTTCTACATGATATTTATTTAAGAATTTACTGTACACATAAACGTCATTAAAACAGGACCTAAAAAACAAGGACACGATAGGCACTGCTTATTTCTAAAAAGAAAATTCTCACAGCAGACCTACAAAAGTGAAAAATTTTGATAGTTAGGTTTTATACAAACTTAAACTACCATATTTACATTTTGTATTTTTTTTAAATCCAATGATATTACCAAAAAAGTTATTTATTCGTACAAAAGTTAATTAAAATCACGACCACAAAGCAAGCGCATTCAAAATTACGAAATAAAGCTAAACAATCTCAGTGCATATTTCACGTTAGAATAGCCGTGGAGTAAGGTGTATACCACGGAATTCAGAATTTCTCCTTCCCGTTTTTCATTCGCATATGTTTGTGAAAATTCAGAGATAAATGCACTCGCATGCCTAGAGCGCGCATGAAATTTTGTTAGGTCACGATTTAAATTCTTGAATGGAATATTTCTGGGAATTGTTTTACTAGTGTCTGCTCGATTTCGCCCTTTGTTATGAGTAGCATTTTATTGTGGAATGCTACATTGACTCTGTGGTGTCGGGCAGAATAGCAACACAATATAAGTTTTGAAAATTTCGCGGTTGTTCATTACAATTACATAGATTATTATTTGATTATTATTATTTGGGGCATAAAACTGTTCTGAAATATCGAGGTAAAATATATAATTGTGGTTATAATCCCGTTCAAAATAGCAATCTAGCAAAGCTATCTTCCTTGGTGCCGCAAAAATTGACTACATGAAAGATAGGCATACGAGAACGTATCCAAGAAACTAGCAGCATTGCTGCAGCGCTAGCATTTTTGCTCTGCTTGCCAAAATCACGTTGATATAACATTGAGTGTAGATTCTACATACATACATAAATAACGCCTTTATCCCTAATGGGGTAGGCAGAGCGTTAAAGACCCAAACAAAGGTCGTTCCGCCACGTCTGACAAGTTTTGAGGGTTATTCCAGACAGATCTGTATATTGCTGTAGTGACAGGTTGTCAGTCAGCCCATCGCCTAAATTACAATATACTGAAACCCTCGAATTCCTTAGCTGATTCTTACAGCATGCCCGGGAGGAGATGCAGCTGGCACATTCTGTCTTTCTATCGCTCCCAGTCCAGCATGGAAGTAGATTAGATTATTGTAGATTCTGCACTCTATTTATTTTCAACTACTGTGTAGTTCTAAACAGCTAAGGGATTTAAACTTGCACTTGCAACGTAGCTTCAAACAGCAATGAGTAGTTCAGAATTTAATCAGGGTCGAAAAGCAAAGTAAACCGTTTCTGCTAACTTGAATTCTTGTTTGATGATGCTGATGTAGGTACCTGTTGATGAAACTAACCGAACTCAAACTTAGTATACTTAACTATCTGAATCGGTTCAAATTTGAGTAGCTGTTTACATATTTAGGTTGCAGCTGTTAGGTACTTCTTATACTGGGTGTAAGGTACATCGTCCCGCAAACTGATAGGGGTTGCTCAGTCAACGAAAGTGAACAACTATCACCAGGATTTTTGTTCAGGAAATGAAAATAAAATTTTGCTTTTTCATACAAATTCTCGGATCGAGGCGGTCACTTTGTATGAAAAAGCATTTTTTTTTTCATTTCCTGAAAAACAAAACCGGTGATAGTTGTTCAGTTTGGTTGACTCAACCCCTATCAGTTTGCGGGACGCTGTTGTCCCGCAAACACCCCATATATAAAATACTATGTAAGTAAAAAACCAGATATTTATATTTCTTGTCGCTGTAAATTTTTCAATTTCGTACCGAACGTCATTTTATCAGCAAACTGGAAGTTCGCCAATCACTTTGAATTTTGCCAAGCGTTTTGAATATGAAAAATATCTGGAGGAGGCACAAGGTCACGGAAAATTACCACGAAAATCTTGTCAATATTTAACTTTGTGAAGCGAGGGACCTCTTTTAGTTAGTGGAAACTAGAATCATGCGCACGGTCGGTTAAGTGACAAGTTGATTATTGCCAACCCTCCAACTTCTCGTTAATTTCACACCCCCATAAGCATGATGCGTTAGAAGTTTGGAGAATACCCGGAAACCTTTAATCACCTTAAAACCTTTAATCAAACCCTAATAATGTGTTTGATGATAATAACGCGATGATTAAATTCGTGTTCGACAATTTAATTATAACAAGAATTTGTCTAATTAATAGAGCGTTGGTAGTATTATTTATTTTACAAATAATTACGAGAATAAATTATAAATCAAATATTTATTCCAACGCGCCGCACCGAGGCAAAGTACCCAAGATACTGGAGTTTATTTGCTCGAGATGATGATGATCAAATTCTTCAAATAGATGATTAAAATTTTTGGGATAAAATAATTTTGACTACTATTTACCAAACAGCAGAATATCAAAGTTATTTTAAAAGCAGAATATTTATGGTTATAGCAATGGTTAAACCACCGGTACATAAATAATGCCCGTACCATATCTATGTTTTTATATATCGAGGTTTTTTATATTTACTAACTAAGCTACTAAAATATTAATCGTAACAAAACAATTCTTTGAATTTTCTCAAATCTATGGGCAGTTGCCATACTTTCCACGCTTGGCAGACGGATTAAAAGTGCAAGAAGATATAATTATGTGTAAGCATTGCTGCAGGCAATTTATAAGAAAATTATACATATTCTAGCCCGGTAAGTATTAAAATGCAAGATCGTTTACAACAAACTCATAAAAAAAAAACAATTCCAACACTTTTTGCAACAGCTTGTATAACCAAAACTGCTTGCTAGTTCTGGGGTAAACATTAATCTGAATGGGTCTCAGTTGACTCTATCCTTTTGAATGCTGCTCAAAATACCCACAAAGGCGGTATAAATTCTACTCTACAAGTCGATAATATCGTGTGAACTGCGCGACCTAAGTATCCCTTTAGGGGCTTTGGTTTGAGCGAAATGGACTCGTTGTGCCTATAACTTTATGCTAAGGATGTCGATGGGTTCACACATCGCAAAATGAATGATGAAAATGCTTGCAGTATATATTAACTTATCTTTACTTTTAGGTAAGAAAATATAAATTCAGCTTCAATTTTTCATTGAGATTATGGTTATAAAACTAAAAAAACTTACATTTAAACAATACTCTTGCATTCCCACACTTTGTAGGTTTTGCGTACTTTTGCAAATAGAACTTGGAACACTAGAAAGCTTTCTCAACATTGTAAGGAGAACTTAAACAACTCTTATTTTGTAGCTTCAGTAGTTTATGTGTTGATCGTAAATATATTCGAGCAAGTTTAGAATGTAACTGGAATAAAATTTATACTTTAGCCTTTACTCTTTTGCCTCTCAAGCACTTTAAATTACCATATTTCCTTGCTGTTGGTTTTCACCAAACATTGTTTACGTTGTAACTTTTTCGGTAAAATTCTTTCCATTAAACAATGTCTATAATATTCGGGTCACATACCTGGACTATTAAATTGTATGGCTTTCAGATATAAAAAAATATGTGTACGTTGGCCACGATTCGATGGAAACACGATTTAACTAAAATAAAACCATATCTGTAATTTTCTGCCATGAACAAATAGAAAGGGACAAACTACAGATGAACTAATTATAATCTTGTAACATCAAGAAGCTATGGATAATACCTACTAAATATTAGGGATTATCTCACAATCACATCTGCAAAATAATCATATTTTGCCGAATTAAATAATAATTTTCTAAAGCTACAAATAAGTAATATTCAACTGCAAACATGATATTATTTGTTGGCACAAACTTGCCGTTTCCAGTCATTGCACGTTTTAATTAAATCCAAACGTGTGCATTACGCAGGTATTTGGTTTGATTTGCATCAAATATAATAACATTGTTTACTATAACATGAATATTATAAGTAATCACATCCCATCCTCCTAGGAGTACCTACTAATTATTATAAAATTCGAAAGTTTGGTTGTTTGAATGTTTGTTGCTCTATCTTGACCACTGGACGGATCGGAATGAAACTTGGCACACATGGGTTAGGTCCTGAAATAGGACATAAGCTACCTTTCACCGCCGGAAAATCTTCATTACCAGGGGAAAACTCATTAGAGAAGAAACACCTTCAAAGGCTTGTCATACAAGGCTTTACCGCGGGCGGAAAGTTAGTCTTGTATAAAGCACACTTGTCTGAATGTAGGGTCCAGTTGCATTGTTGGAGTAGCATTTTGATACTTCATTACTTTAAGTACTTAAATACCTCTACATACAAAGCTTGATTACGTTGCAATAAAAAATATATAATTATCAGTCTAAATTTTTTTTCTAATATATGGGTCGAAGGAAAAGAAGTAGCTAAAATAAATATTGTAGATGAGTACTATTTTTAACAAAATCCCTGAATTTTGTTTACTTAGTCTGAAGTAAATGAGATGAACAACGACAAATATAATCAGTCAGTCTTGTCGGTTGTCCTAAATATTACAATCTAATTTACCTACTTTCAAGTAAAATTAATATTAGCTAGGTACCTATTTCCAATAAATTTTATAATCTAAGGTTGCATTATAATTTCTGTAGAGTATTATTATTTAGGTCCAAGAGCAATTGAAACACTTATTAAGGAACGACTTACTACTAAAAACAAAAATAAAAGCAATTAAGACTTGATTAAGTTTACCACCGTTCAACATTACACGCAAACCTTTTTTAATTTAGGATTTAATTTTTAAAATTATTTTATTAGTTAGAGCGGCTATAGTCATTTAAAAAATGCTAATAAGTTTTAAGAAGACCTTTACTTTTTTTTTCTTACGAATAGTTTAATGTTATAACAATTTATAAGACATTCTGGTGAAAATCTTGAGATATGGACTTTTCTCTGACGGACAGTGGAGTCCTAGTAATAGAGTCCCATTGGCTGGCAACCGCTGGGTTCAAAACCCTAAAAAAGAAAGCATTTTCCAACGTTCAATTTTTCAAACGTCAAACACAAGGTATTTGGGGTTGTCTCAGGGGCCTCTATTTCAGTCTCTTGCGAAAGTAAAACACCTTTTGTACATAATAAATGAGTTCCATATCCAATATCTGTCGGCCGCTATCTCATAAACTCCCCGTTTTGATTCTATATAGGCGTTTCTCATAACTTAATCCGATAGAATGGTAACATGTATCAATATTAATAATAAATAGTATATCTGTGGGCATTTTTTTTTAAATTAAAATTGTAAAATAAACAACACACAGGAAAATGCTATCTTGGTTTTAAAACTAAAACATTTTATTTCATCATCCAAAGCATATTTTTATATGTTCTTCGTAAGAGGGTTTTAATTAATGTGTTTGGGCTAAAAATGAGAAACTTTATGCAAATTAAATCATAAATGCTTGTGTTCTGAGTAAAATTTTTGTTGTTTAGCCACAATTTCTGTTTCGGGGGAAAATGTGATTATGTTAAAAATTAAGAACTTTCAAAAAGGCGAAGAAAAATGTTATAGTTTTTTTTTACTTTTAAAAACTGCTACGTATGAAAATTTTCCGGCGATTTGGATCAAAAACCAAGGTCACCGAACCACCGAGGTAGTGTCAAGTATTAGACTGTTAATTACTATTCACTATCACTAGGTACCTATAACAAAGCAAATTATTAAAACAATCTGTCTTGTATCCCCAGCTTAACTCGCATTCTATTGTAAATCTTACCCGGACTAGCGATCGAACCAAAAACCAACCACCAGGTTCTTATGAATAATTTAGTATTTGCTCTACCCATGTGTTCTGATAGCTTCAGCTGCAGAATTGATTACCTTTGGCGCCGTCAGGCAAGATTTAATAATTTCCTAAAGCTAGATAGAAGTCTTTAACGTTTGCTAAGCTTAGTTACCCATCGGGTCGATAGTCGATTCAAAAAAACCAATCAATAAGAAGAAGTAGATTATAGCACGCCATAAGAACTTACCCTAATATTACTAAACAAAAATACCTTATCAGACACCAATATCAAAAACGGTTATAATGTTTTATTTAATGCAATAACATTGCAGCGAAGAATTCTACAACTGCATCTTGAGAGTGACTTAAGCCCCGTTTCTTTGCATTTATCAAGTTCCAGTGCGAAGGTATAAAAATGAAATGTCAAACAGTTCACTTCACCAAACTCCGCTTTACTCATAGATACTGTAGAGCAAACACAATAAAGACGAGATCTCGTTCAACTGTGTCGGCGAAAAGAGAAGTATTCACCTGCACTTTGTTTGTTAGAAGTTGGCGCGAGCACTGCTGAGCAACAGCCAAATAATATTGTGGAGTGGCTTCTCTTTTCCATCGCTTTTTTCTTATTATATCGGCTCTGGTGTGAGGAGAAAATTGGTATCAAGACAAGCGTATAACACCTTTAGACTGACTGTCTGTTCTAGTAACTAACTATCTAACTAAAAGCTAATAGTTTTAGTTGAATAGTCTCTAAGTAGTTTGGTAAAACAGAAATAATGTTAATATTTTTCTATATTTGTTATATTTAACATTTTTTCTCGTGGAATAAATCGCAATTTAAATATTACTGCTAGGTTGTTAGACCGTAATTTAGAAAGATTCTTGGAACGAATGCACAACAAAGAAAAAGCTGGCGAAATGATGATAACTGGTCCGAATGCACCATCGTTTTCAATAAAATTTCGACCGGCCATTTTCCAAACCTTACAAAGGAGATATTTGCGGGACTTTAAAAATTGTTGTGTCCCAGATTTTTGCTTCTTTGTTCGAGTCACGAGCGCTCCCACGGGAGCACTTTCAAAAGACGCTTACGGTCACTCTGTTTACAAAGGGAAATACCCTTCTTGAAAATATTTTATGCGGCTATTGACCGAAAGCTTTGTCCCAATATGAACTAAAAAGGTCCATATAAAATATTTAATGTCATTTTTTCCGGGACAAATATTGCGTAACTCAAAAAGATTTATGAATTAAATATTGACTCGAAACTACAAACAAGTTCGTATTTTGTTATTCAATTATACGTTCGTTATTCGAAAACATTTTAGAACCTACAATATGCCCAAACCTTCACACAAAAGCGCACCAAAACAACATCACATGTAGACTTTGGGCCATTTATTTCAAACTCAAAGTGTTTATACATACGCAGCGTCACGATGCTGGAGTAAGTGTTCTATATAACAGCAATTAGAGGGTTGATTGCAGATTGTATGTCTCGCGAGGCTCCGTGGCTTAGTAGGCGATAGCTGAGCAGCGCACGGGTAAACCACTAAGTGCATGACTATTGTAAAAGACTTAGGCAAGCCTTGTGATTTTAGATTTCCGTATAGGTATGAACGAAGAACCCTAATCATGGAAAACAATTTCTGAAAAAAATAACTAAATATGATTGTATTGTAATTTTTGTGCAACTAATGAAAGCAAATAACTTTTTCAAATGACATTCAAAAACAGTGAAAAATAATTCAAATTAGGTTAAACGTTTATACTGATAAAAGCGTCAAGTATTTACAACTTTACAAACAATGGGTTACACAAAAAAACTGTTTATAGTTATTGAAATACAAAATAAGGGAAAACAAGTTGAGAAGATAAGGTATTTAAAATGAGAAGTCATACATCATTTAATTAATAGATGAAGCACAAACCAAAAGCGAGGTAACGGAGTTCATCAATCAAAATAAGTAATATGATTGATAATGCCGCAAACCATTTTAGCCTGCATACAATTTTCTGCAACGTAGCAGAACGTAGGCAAAATGCTACGACCCGTAGCACTTTGCTACATAAAATTTTAGGTGTTATGTCATGTCTGGCATGCTACAGGAAAAATAAATTGCTGCCTTTACAAGAAAATGCCGTGTTCCTTTAGGATATAATCACAGAAGAGTAAATGGAGCTAGCGGCAGCGACTTTCTCTAATCAGTGGATATAATGACTTGTTTATGTATTGGGACTTGCCAGGGTAATGTAACCTTGTTAATTTCTCAGTGGGTGCGTGATTTAGTGTGGCGTTGTGTCTTGTACTGAGTTTATAGGATCACTGCTGTTTCTGATTTATAGAGCGGTAGCATTGATTTGTTAAACTGTCTTATTTGTTGCAAATCAAAAAAGAAAAAGCTGTGATGGCACCGATATATGACTTCAACTTTATTTTCACAGTCTTTACTTGAATACAAGTCATTTATACGCTTTGTATATTCAAATAGGTATTCACGATCACCAACCAAAGAACATTGAAATAAATGATGGAATTCAAATTTAAGCAAGAATAATTTCAATATTGATCGTGTCCTCATTTGACTTGAATTCCAAATCGCGGTGCACTTTATGCAGTGAGCTAACGTTGGACCATTTCGCGTTTCAAAATCACTTAGCTGAAACTTTCGTATACGTAAGTCGTGGTTTTAAGTTATTAGTCGAATTTTCTTATGTATTTTATACATATTATTGGTATAGATATTAGGCTGAATGGAGGAATAAAACATTCTGCGCCGAAAAAACATGATGGATAAATTAATGGCAAGGTAATGTTGACTTTCTATTGGTATTGGAATTTCTTATTAAAAGCGAGTAATCCTACCTAGCCTTTGATACACAGCACTTTACTAAATTCAATTTTAAAATTTACTCAATTTTATGGTTTTCCTTGTATTGTCGTGACTACACGTACTGTATTATTTTATTGTTGGCCTACTATTCTTTTACCAAAGAACCTACACATATATTCATAATATACATATCTATGTATATTGTAAATCAATCTTGATTTTGTAGGTACTGTATTTACTTGTTTGTTACCTAACAAACGACTGATCTCGGTTCTACGATAGAAAGACGAAGTAGCGATCTTCCCAATTGATTTAGTCTTCACTTTAGTTTAGCTTCCAGAGACTTCTCGTAGAAGTAGCCATCTTGTCAATGTAGTTTGTCTTCTGATTCGATTTGTTACTAAGCTTCTACGTTGATTTGAAATAAGATAAAACTTATAAAAATAAGAAAAAACTTATAAAAATCCGTATCATCAAATCCCGGTGCGGTGATGGTGACTATAATCTTATTGAGATCAACTATCTACCAACTATCTTGTTTTAACAGCACAATCTCTATTCTTAAACCTCAGAAAACGTGAAATCTCTATTCTTTCAATTCCTAATTTTAATGAACATAATAATTGTTACGACGAAAAAATGGTGCAAGAGATTCTGGATAGTGTGCATTGGTAGACTTATCCAGCAGAACATAATACCTAATTCACCATCAGGTGGTTACAAATACCAAGTGGTATTGTAATCATCAGGTGAGCCATTTTTATGGAAACCAATGCTTGTACGTAAAAAAATCGTAGTTCAAAAAACAAAGTACAGTAAGTAAGTATAATCAAGTTTCCGGTCATAGAGCAACAAATAATTGACCCTAGTTATTTTCATAAATTATAAAAAGCTCTGACAAACCTAAATCTACCAAGGAATCCGAATACCAAAGGTCAAGTTGGAACATTTTCCAATTTCTCTGGCCCTGGTCTCATTGGGGCCGGGACGTGCCCGTGTTCGTTTAAGCCCTGACCCGTGAAATGTTAAACGCGTGAAATATATCTGAGTCGGACGTGACCAGACTAAATGCACTCGCTATAAATTCTCTTGCTGCAATTCCGAAAAGAATCTTCTTACCTTTTACTGGAGAATAGATTCATTGTAAGAGAATAGTTTTCTTACAAAATCATGATTGGAAAAAAAAAAACGATACGATGTATTCAGTGATAGAAGATTGTCCGAAAGGTCTAACCTTATAAATATTTACCATATAAATATTATATGGACATTTAAAATTCAATCACCTAGATTAGGTAACCGACCCCGTGACATACAGAAAAAAGGCTAGGAAGATGATGATGATTTAAAATTTGGTTATACTCAAGAAAATTGTTAAATACGCATCTCAAAATGTACTAACACATAACAAAGTTCCATTTTGTCTTCTTATTACAATGAAGTTAAATTGTAAGATTCACATCGAAAAGATAAAACTCAGCATTTAATTTTAGTGTCTTACTGACACCAACTTGTAGAAGTCGTAAAAAGCAAATAAACACCATTGATCGTTTGAATGTTCTACAAAACTGAAACATTGTTTTAAAGAACTTGTTTTCTTAAGCAATTACTGACAAAATACGAAAGAACGACACGTCTTCACCAGAATTTGACTGAATTATTCCAACTCCCGCGGGTCGCTACACATAAAGCTATTATGTACATAAACATTGCACTAATACGTGTTCTGACTGTCAAATGGAAACCTTACCATTGAGGGAATATTCTAGGGAGCATCATTGTTCGTTTTTTATTGACATCATTTTTATAGTTTCTTATTCTTCTCCCTTAGAGACCAATTTCATATAAATAAAAAAGTGGGATATATAGGAGTAAGTAAGGTAGGGACTCTTCTCAACTCATCCTGTTTTTGATCAGATATCTACACATAGTTTACAATAACTGTATAGGTAATGCCACAAATAACGCTGCAGCCATGGCAGAGCACTGGTCTAGACTCTAGACATTTGATTAAACCATCGAAACGACAGAGGAAGAAGACCCACTGGACGACTTTGCGGAGTTGTGCAGCTGACTTGCGTCGTACTTCTCAGCAACATATCTAATTTTCCGGACTACACTCAACACAATGCATACATAGCCCCCGCCATTGAACACTCCGCATAGCAGAGACTTGTAACTTCAACTCGATACTTACTTTTACCCTATTTCCGAATTTAATCTTGAAGGGAATAACAATATCGAAATACTTACTCCATTTTTTTATTCAGGAGTGTTAGGTATAGGTATTACAGTTTCTCTTGCCCCATATTATTTTTATCATTTTAGTTAAACTTAAATAGTTAATATCTTGGCAGGTTAAACAAAACATCGGCAAAACCGAAAAATATTTTTTAGGAAACGGAAAAGAGCTTCGGTCTATTGAATTCAAATTCCTTAAAGTTTGAATAAAGCATTTTTGCCACTGTTTCTGTAAAGTGCACCAACCAATCAGTGAAATTCAAGTCACTCAGTTAAATGAAAACTCCGCATACGATCCGTTCTAAATTCGATTGAGCCCGACTTAATTTGCGCTCGCTTTTGCTTTTAAGCTGACAAATTTTGATTAAGTCCTGGGATTTACTGGACCAAAAATTTCGACTAAGGATTAATTTAGTCGGACTTGATTAAGAAATCATCTAGGTAGAAAGAAATTATTAATATTTCTTGAAAGTAACATCGTACAAATTTTATTAAATTAGTAAAGTAAGAAATTATAAACAGGTAAGTTGAGAGGTACTTAGGCTTGTATTTATAAAGCGATCTCAAGAGTGAGAGCAATATTAAGTATGGATTTGACAAGTCGTTTTGTACTGAAGTGTCATTTCTGATACGAACTCAAACTTGCTGTCACTCTTGAGAGCTGATTATAAATACGGGCCTTAGAGTTAAATATTAGTAGGTATTGAGAGGTATTTCATATCTCTACAAATATACATACCTTACACTGTAAGTACGTACTACCTACGCTATTTTAAATTCTTACACTTCGATTATAATTTTGATAAATTTACCCTCTCTGGCAGTAAATTGGTAATTATTCTACCACCGTTGTTTACTAGTAAAATGCAAGCTCGCCTACTAATAACAGGGAAAGCGTTTATAAGTGAGTCAGTAACTGAGCCTCTCGCACAGTAAAAGAAAATGACCAGTAAAACTTCTTGGGAGTGTCTCGGTCGGATATAATTAACTCAACGTGATAAATATTGTACTGTGAAAAACTAGCGCACGACTTATTTTCCAGACCCTTTAATATAAACACATTAAGCGGCTGAACGTTTTCACTTAAGATTGCTATTTCACACCAGAATTTGACACCATTATGTGACCTTAGTATGTAGGAATGCCAGTAAGTACCTCACTGGCGCTGCACTGTGTGAACTCGCTCCATTGTCGACTTTTCCGTTATCATTTGGGCTCTAGATTAGAAGAAAGACCAAACTCAACATTTTCCTTGAAAACTCAACTACTCTACTTACGTAACTAGTGACTGATGGTGTACCAGCGCCAAATTGGTGCAAACCAAAATGCAGACTTTCGTGTAGGTACTTTGCAGTTTTTAAAAGCATTATACTGCTTCTTTAATTTCTACTGTGACTGAGATTCGAAAACGCCTTGTAATAAACCTCTATGCACGCAAACTTGATCGAGTGTGGAACGGAAGTTGAGCGTAACGAGGTGGGTTAACAGGTCGTGGTTTTTACAAGTTTTTGAACCAAGTGATTAGTTTTTTATGATATCGAAATAGACTTTGTAAACCACTCAGTACTAAAATATAGTTCATACAAAAATATTGGAAGAATATATTCCGCATAAAATAAAATCAATCTTATAAACTTTACAGTGTAGACAGAGCAGTTCTTCAAAAAACTAAGCTTTTACTCGCAGAAAATACCTCCGCTCCATTTGTTTACGGTTCAATGCTTCCAGACAGACCTTTAATCCGAGACATCTTAAGAAGCTATGAATGAAATGGGCTGGATTGAATAGAACGTATTACTACTGATTGTCACAGCCGCTGGGAATTAGCAACAGTACGCTACGCTATTATTGAAATACTAACGATAATGACCTATAGAATAAATAGACAATTCATTAGGCTTAAGGCAGATAAATGTTATACAAGATACTAAGTCAAATTTCTCAAACGCTTTGAAACTTAGACAATTTTAAGGGATTATAATTATGTACTTAGAGATAGATTATATACCTATTAGGCAGAAAATTTTATAGTAAGTAACATAAATGTAGGTACCTCTTCTACCTATGATTTAAGTTCAATAAAATCATTAAAGGCAGTGCTTAGTATAGGCATAATCTACAAAGCAGATACTTTATCTCACTGAAAATACAAGCAAACTTTAACTTTGTCCGATTTTATTTGATTGTAGAGTCGGCGCTTGATTCAATCACCCACTCTATAAAAACGAATTGTAACCGAACACGCTTTGGTTTACATGGTAATTTATTAATCCCTTAAAATATTACAGGCCAAAATAGCAACGCAATTCAAAATTATTGGATCTCTTTGTTGTAAATAGTCGAGCTATTACAATTAATTCAGTTAATTGCACACAAAAAAGCAGCGTAACTGTACAGAGACTGCACAGTTTGTAGATGCATTTGCATTGTCATTTAATTAGGAGATTGTTTAGTATATACGGTAACTCTCCATCAAAACATCTCAATTTAAAAAGTCGTTGCGATCACTGTGACCGCGAGTAGATGGTTAAGCTATACATACAAACATACATACATACATACATACATACAATCACGCCTTTCTCCCTAATGGGGTAGGCAGAGCGTCAACGACACAAAAAAAGGTCGTTCCGCCACGTCTGACTAGCTTTGAGGGTCATTCAGATAGAATAATTATGTATATTTCAATAGTGACAAGTTGTCAGCCAATCGCCTAAATTATAACATACCTACTGTACCCTCGAATCCCTTAGCTGTTTTTTACAGCATGCCCGGGAGGAGATGCAGCTGGCACATTCTATGTTTTTCTTTCACTTCCAGTCCAGTATGCAAGACATGGTTAAGCTATGGTTAAGGGTTAATATTAGATGACTCTATCCAGTGATTTACATGTCAATCACGTTTACTAAGTAATACCTACCAAGATACTTTATTATTACAGACATAATAATGAAAACCTCCAAGACAAGAATTGCAACTACTAATAATATTTTCATTACTTATTCTGAACCCTTCTGATCATTCGATTCGATTCATCACAAAGGGGTATAACCTTGTAGTTATGTTATTATTACAGGCCCTTGGTTTACAATTTCGACTTTATAACGAGGTAGGCCTTCTTGTTATTATGCTGTTTGAAGTTAAGTGGGCTTTGATATCAAGCAGTGTTTTCATTAGCTTTTATTGAATATCGAATAATTATTATAAATTATATTTGAATCTAACTAAAGTAATACCTTCGATGAAGCTTAAACAACGAGGATTCCTTTCATGCCTGTGAAATGTGTTTTCTGGCTTCAAATAAAATTTTGAAATACCTATGGCTTAACCGCAATTGTGAGATAAAAACGAGTGAAGCAGGCTGTACACAAGACCCTCCCCTACTTTTATCAAAAATATCTGAAAATCTTTGACAACGCGACGTTTATTGCTGTATTTCGCAGCCGAAGTCAATTTGGCGATCCTTCCTTGGCTTGGCACCGAACGAATCACATTATGCAAATGATACACATTTACCATATTCCCCTCCGCTGCTGTGTTGTTGATATTTTTCACATAGTAACCCTTCAAGATAGGGGTAATTTGTGAAATCTTTATACAAAGAAGCTTGTAAAGGATTAACAAATGATTTTGTAGTGGCGTTATTAAATTGAGGTGCCTCATAAGAGTGACGAACTTTTACGTGTTAAAAATTATTTCTTCTTTCTTCTTTTGAAATTTTAGGTTTGAAATACAGGCATAGGGTAATATTTTTGTCATAGATACCTTCAAATCAGAAGATATAATTACACTTTCTATAGGTACACACTCCAACGGCCAAAGACTAGCTGCGAAACCTGAATATTCCTGTATAGGATTTACGCAGAGAACGCGATACGATATGATGATGACTTCCTATTAAATAGTAACTGAATTTACTGTTACTAACAAAAAAGCCCATGGATTATTTTAGAATAGGTATCCTGGAGCCATCGGTTTTAAATTTTCAGAGTCATGAAGGCAAAATAAAAAAGAAACTCTACAGTGGAAAGGTTTGATGGAACGACATTCCATAGGTCGTAGGTTGAAGTCCAGCCCGAGGTGATTTTTCATTTCTATTTTTTTTTAATACAAAACAGCACTGTAAGTGCAAAAAAACTATGATGGAACTATGACATTCTAATATTTATGCAATTTGAAAATCCCGAGAAATCTACTAATTATACAAAAGATACCTACTTTCTCTAATTTGGCTTATAAAACGGAACGTAAATCTGGGTGACTTAATATCGCACAAAGAAAATTGTAGGCAATTTTCGCAGTTGCATTTGCTTCGAGTTTAATTTCCGAAATGGGCGAAAATTTAATCTTATCCGAGTATCAGGATGGAGTTACAAGTGTCTGCTTTGCGGAGTGTAACAATGGTTGGGGCTATGTGTGCATTGTGTTGAGTGTAGTCCGGAAAATTGGATATGTCGCTGAGAAGTACGACGCAAGTCAGCTGCACAACTCCGCAAAGTGGTTCAGTGGGACTGGGGGACGTCTGCTCTTGAAATGCTATAGGATTCGTCGATATTTCTTGTAAGTACTTAGATAGTTGTCATACAACTACACTAATCTACACTAATATTATAAAGAGGAAATATGTGTATTTTCGTGTGTGTGTCTGTGTATTTGTAACGAAAAAACTCAAAAAATGACTAGACCGATTTCAAAAATTATATCACCATAAGAAAGCTACGTTCACCGGGCCTTTATTACGGGAAAATACCTGATTCCCACGGGAAAACTCATTAAGCTACGCGTGACACTGCGGTTCGGAAAGAAAGATCGAAAATACACTTAAACAGCAAGACATATTTCGGTATAAAACTTTGCAAGAATATAGATAGATGTCTCTTAAGGAAAAGACATAGGCTACTTTTAATATAGATTTCAGCACTAGATTTCTAGTATAACATGCTTTCTAGCCACCTAACCTTTACCAGAAGGTACATTACGTATCATCAGTAAAATGCGTCTATGTGTAATTTTCTATCAAAATATTATAATCACCACTTGTCGCAGGATTCATTCATATTTAATTTTATTTAAAACGTGAAAAGTCGTTTAATGTATAAAATGCACCGCGATTTTGCATTAGATTTGATCGAAATTTAAATAAATAGCTTGCTTTGAATTATTTTATTCGCTTTATTCGGATATACAATCTAAATAAACATAATGCTTTGTGTTATTATTTTAATTTTCTCAAATTAGTACTTCATTCAGCCAACTTATAAGATAAAAATAGTATAAAAAGTTAGTAACTTGCCAACTTTGTTCATTTTCTATACGGATATGCGGCTTGCCACAGCAACGTCTCCCTAACCGTGCGTACTTAGTGGTGAACCCGTGGCGCTGCTTAGCTATCGCCTACTAAGCCACGGAGCCCCGCGAGACTTACAATCTGCAATTATATTGAACATTCTCCCTAGAATCGTGACGCAGCATGTGGACAAACGCTCTGAATTCCGAATAATTGGCAAGTTAACATGAAGCTTTGAATTTTGTTTGCTTTGCGGTTATGTATGATTGATTCTCTTTGATACAATTGGAATTGTTTCAAACGATTCATAGAAGCTAACATTTTTATAATAATTAATTATTTTAATAATTATTGTTCTTGATTGGACTTTACCATAAAATTACATTGGTACCATTAAGATTTTTATCGAATAGTAGTTAAGTAACTCTTTCGCTTACTTTACCAGCCAAACCCGATAACTGCTGGACATTAGGCTTCCCCCGTTAACTAGAAGGTAGTTGATATAGTCACCACACCACATCTGGCAGGTAGATTGGCTGCTGCCTTTTCCATTTGATGAATTATTATAACAACCACGGGAATAATATATTAGCTGATACTGATCCGGTATTTCCGGGCAACTTTTTCACTTGATTTCTTATAAAAAATATAGAGGAGGAATAGAAGAAAATATACCTGAGCCACCCTGAGCTACATTTTTCATGTCGATTTTATCGAGTGCATACTTCGATCATGCCTACGAGTAAAAATGACGTTTGATCGCGTGACAAAATGTACTCTAAAATGGCTGTGAAAATTCTATTTTCCTCGGTGATAGTTTCAGTAACGGAATGGGAATTGCTTCTCAGAGACAGGTAATACATTACCGTAAAATGAGAGTTAGAATTTTACTCCAACGCCATGCGTGAGGCAGAAATTGCAACGTGACAGGATTAATTTGAAACTGGTAACGCAATCGTAGAAGTATGTGTTTCTTGAGAGATTTCTTAGGCCGAAGTCCTTTTTAATTATATTAAATTTATTAAATACAAACGTAACAGACAAACCACGTCAGAGGCTATTTAGGTGGTTTAAAAACTCTAACATCAAGGACTGGTGAGTCGTTCAAAACAACAAGAAAGCTCAAGTTGAAAACATAATATAAGAATACAAATATTTCCTCTTTATAATGTTTGTATCACGTTCGTATAGATGAGTCTTTATGGTTGGTTGAATGTCAATGTGAAAAAGGGTATATTCGTGGTATTTTCTTTTAAAACAGAGTGACCGTAAGTGTCTTTTCAAAGTGCTCCTGTGGGAACTCTCGGGACTCGAACAAAGAAGGAAAAAACTGGGACACAACAGTTTTTAAAGTTTCCCGCAAACCTCCCTTGAAGACGGCCGGTGCAAATTTTATTGAAACCGATGGTGCATTTATAGAAGTTATCATGGTTTAGTAGGTTCTTTGTACTTTTGTTTTGTAACTATTGTACCTAAAATTCCAAACTAGTAGGAAAAGTGCTTTAAAAATAAAACTGCTTTGCACGAGTCACTGTTAATTTCAAATCTCTATTTTGTGCCGTATAACCACTGCGGCTCTTATTTGAAGGATTTCAAAACCCGTGAAAGAATTTTATTAAAATAAATCGATATTTAATTATTTCTCAAGCTGCACCTGTAACTACTTGTTACGTTGGTTTTGCGCTAATGAAAGTCTGGTCTGACCCAATTCACGTGCTCAAGTGGAAATTGAAACGTAGTTTGTAACAAATCGCAACTTTAATGACGTACTAGCGAAGACTTTCTGTGATTTAGAGACGTGACTCTCTAAAAATATTATTCCTTGGAGAAAATTTATTCAGGAACTTAACCTAAAAATATGGAAGAATTTATTTTGCACATGCACTTTTTGCGAATGACAAACTTAATGTACTTTATTTAGGTACTTATTGTAGCTACCAAAGTTTTGATTCTTTATATTTTAATAGTCAACGGACACAAGATAGATACAATCCGGTCCTAGAAAGTTCACGATATTGTAATTCAATAGCTAAGGGTAAAAAAATTCATTAATGTATTTTTTAAACCAATCAATATACACTGCGAAACAAATATCGATATTTTTATTCGTTACATATTACTTAAATTATCTAAGAACAATTTATTAAAGAATCTTTAATAATATTCATTGTAAGGGTGCCCCTAAAGTTTAACTCTAAGGTTATTGTTATAAACTCCATTTAACTTTACTTGCTTAAGGCAATTTACGCTTTTAATAAGCGAACAAACAATGAAGGTAAATTTACAATCGAATTATGACTTTGTTTAATTTTGGCAACTTTGCCAATTTTTCTTCTCCAATCTCGCTGAATTCACAGAATTCATTTACCTACCTACCAATCAGTTAATATTGAGAAAATTAATAATGTTAATACATACATAGGTTCATCGTTTTAGACAAGCTTGTATTTATTATGAGGTAGGCAGAGCTTCAGTAGCTTATCAAAACCGTTTACGAAATCCTTGAAGAGTGTTGCGAGTTTTTTTTTTGTTATTTTATATAATTGATGTAGAGACAGCTTTTGAGCCTATCGATTTAGTGACAATACACCCATACCTCTTATCCCTCTGCCGATGGTCACAGTAAGTCCAGTAGGATAACTGCCACCATATCATGTCGCATGGCAAAAAACGCATTTCAAGACCAGCGGATTATTCTTCTTAAGCATAAGCTTGATTTTCATTATTGTTTTGATTCTTTCATTTTATATTATTCAGGCGTCGCAATTACATAGATTGTTATTTTGAACGGCATTAAGTATTTATTTATTTATTTATTTAACAATTTATTGTACACACTAAAGAACATAAAATACAAACAAAAAAGAAACAAGACACAACAGGCACTGCTTATCTATATAAAGAAATTTCTTACAGCAGACCTACAGAAGTGAGATTTGATGCCGAGTATAAGTAAGTATTACCACAACAATAACAATAGTAATGAAAAACCGCGAAAATCTCAAAGCCGCCTATACCCTAAGAACAATAATTGAAAACACAAACAAATAGCTTAATTTACAAGTCAATATTTCCAACTTCACACGAATTTGTTCCCCTTGTGTTTCAATCCAGTATATCCTTTAGTCTGAAATACAAGCAGTACACACATTACCATCGGAATTGGTTCCTTAGCGAGTTGTTTTTCGGAAACTATTTTCTCCTTTTGAGCACCGAGGTTTTCTGTTCGGTGGTAAAGTATTGTGCAGTAAATGTAGTGCTTTGTTCGTTTATTTACAATCCTGAACACTGGAAATTCTTCTTAACTGGAAAAGAAAAATATGCATGCATAGTATCAAAGAAGACTTTTTATTTTATCATGCTTTCATATTAAATCATAATTACGTAAGAACTTTGAGGAATTTCCCAGTCATTCAAAAATTAAAACTAAATTTAAAATATACTATTATTATTATTATTATACACTTCTTCTTGTCGGGTGGGTTTCGAGTCGATCGACCTGATGAATTCTGGTGTCAGAGCAGAGATGCCTACGATTACCTACGTAAATAAATTTTGAAACAACTTTATATCTACATCTAAAATTATTGCATTATTTTTTCGTGTAAGTATCTCCTTCTTTAACTAAGAAATACTAAAGTAAAAGAGGCTATTGTACTTACATCCATTAATTCGTGAATTAACTACCTAACCGTAGTTTATGTCATATTTTATTCACGTTTTAATAAGAATATGTAAATGCGCCAAAGAATAAGCTTTATCCAAGCTATTTCTTTGGCGCAACATAATTTACTTTGTATAAGGAATAGCTTTTTTCGACAAATTCTGTATACAACGCCTGTTTTTCCCTCGTTTAACTTGCAAATTATATGCAAGGAGGTCTAAAAACAGCTTCTTGGCTACTGCAGCTGGTAACTAATTTTGTAGGGAATATATTATGTCAGTATATAAAGACATATATTATCCCTGTTGGTTGACCTATCCAAAGTCGGTACAGTCACCTTCAGAAATACATGTGATTGATTTGATTCAGACGTTTATAAATTGTATGGTTTCCATCAAGTTTGAGAAGGTACGTAGGTAGGTACTACGAGTATGTTTACCACTTTGTTCGCGAAAATTATTATGTTTTCGGTCGTCAACACAATTACCCACACCAAAGACGTAGATGAAAGGATTCTTATGCTGGTGATTATTGACGTTTTTTTTTTTTCAGACGAGGACAAAATAAATAAAGCAGCGTAGCAATAGAGACGTTATTTTATTTTATACTTGGTAAAAAAGCTTGTATATTAAAAAAACTTTAGTGAGTGAACCTACAACTGAAATGGAACAACTTTTCTCAAGGCACATAGGTCGAAATATGTAAAAATATTTCGACTTACCATTTTGTATGGGAGGGCCGGAGGGCCAACTGTTTTCCTAATTTCGACCTATCCTATTTGGTGGAAGTTGTTCAGTTTCAGGGGTAGGCTCACACAATAAAGTAAGGTCAGCTAATTTTTTACTACCTGTGTATTTAATTAATACACAATGCTGGTCATATTTGTTTTAAACATTTAAGTAGGTATTCATATACTGATATAAACAATTATACTTATACCACAGATTCTGTACAAAATATGAAAAGAATTAAAATACAAAACATAAACTAAAACCTGACTCCTCATTACGTTTTCCATTAGTTGGCATTAACTTATATATCTTTTACAAAAAAATATTAAAAGAATCCAATATGAATCTAGTAGGTATGTAAAAATATATAATTTTAATCTTGTTAATAAAAGACCAGTTATTTTCACACTAGTAAGTATTTTGTTGAATTGTATTTAATGGTGTATATATCGACACGCCCAAGGAACAACAACGTAACTTGAGTTACGACAAAAATGAGTTAAGTTCATATTCTTCTTTATCATATTTTTCTCTACATTTGTGTCCAACAAACGTATCTCTAAGTGCAATAGAACCGAAGTTAGCGAGAATCACAACAAAGTAACCTGCGGTCGATTTCTGAAAAAAACACATGTTTGACGGATAAAACGTGGTATATTGAACTACAATTTTGTTTTACGGATCAAAAAGGCTCCCTTTTAAAAACGTTGCAACTTATCTTTACTTACATTGTTTTGATCGTATTTTTTTTTAGATAAATGTACATGCAACAACATTGCAAATTGAGTTACGTTGATTTCCTCCGTATTTTATATGAATCAAGATAAGTCATTATCATTTTAAGTTGAATTAATATGTTTTAGTCGTTTCGTTACAAATCGGAAATAGCGCATTTAAAAATTGAAACATCGTATATTTATTTAAAATTTTAAAACCAGTACTTTTTCATTCTGATTTCTTGGGAACCTAATAGTAAATTGAATTACGAATTTATTTTCCAGTATTTTAGTTTTTGGTGAACGGTAAATTCAGTTTAATCGGAATAAATTTGGGTCATTTTCCTACCCGCATTTTTAGTGCGTCCGGCGTGAAAATACTATTTTAAATCTGTAAAAACGATCTGAAATATTTTTTAACATAAAATATGGGTATTTTACTACATGGAGACATAAATTTCAATCCTATTAAATAAGTGTAATATGATTGAATTAAATCATAAAGGGCTATTTTCTAATTTTGGTGGAGTGTCCGCTACCCGATTTGCGGCAGAAACCCTTTGAAAACTTTTGTTTAAGAGACAGTTCAGTTTAGTAATTTAGAAAACTGTGATCTGATTGAACTAATTTAATATAAAAATGGAAAATTAACGCATACTGTCTAAAAAGTTTATAAATTATAGTAACTTAAAGAAGTGTCCGGGAGAACGAACTAATTTTGGTGGTCAATTTTTGAACGCTCTTAAATCAACAATGGCTAGTTCCACAAACACGATGTCGACATTTCCTGCTCCAGTTCAATGTGCTCAACCAGCTGCAAGTGATAATCAGCTGCAGTTGGGCTTCATCTTTCAGCAAAAAACATAAATATGTCTTTTGGTGGCATGGGCGACAAATATTTTGAAATATTTCTTACTCATTTATTGACCGTGTGTGTAGTGATTTTTCCAAGTTGTTGCTATCGTTCAAATTGCCTTGTAGTATTGTTTTTGAAAGTATATCTATAATTTCCCATATTAGAACAAATAGCGCGTTACAATCATTTAAAAAGAAAAAAATAATTTTGGTGGCCGTGTTTTGGTGGCAAAAACGCCATTTTGGTGGCGGAAACTAATTTTAGTGGAAAAATCGCGCCACCAAAATTTTAATCGCGCCACCAAAATTCAATTGCACCACCAAAATTAAGTTGCGCCACCAAAATTATTATTAGGCCATCAGAGCTGGTTAATATGTTACACTTTTGAAATCATGTTTGCGTCCTTTATCTTTGGAATAAGAAATAATATATCTTTGGAATGATTAATTAAATATAAGAAACAAGTATGTCTCTTCATACAGTGCGTGGTTTGAAATAGTTTTTCATCAACGTGAGATGAGGGTAGGACATGAGGGAAGAAAGGGACGATAGGGAAGTGAGGGATATGCGGGAGGTGAGGGATGAAGGAAAGTGACGGATGAAAAGGGAGTGAGGGATGAGCGAGAAGTGAGGGACGAGAGGAAAGTGAGGGAAGTGAGGGACAAGACGAAAGTGAGGGATGAGAGGAAAGTGGATAAATGGGAGGCGCGATAGGGAAGTGTGGGAGGAGGAGAGTGAGTGACGGAGGTCTATTCAATACTTACGATGCCGCTGTCTTCTCCCTAAATGTCAGCTGCGTCTATCCAATACTTACGATGCTGCTATCTTCCTTGTGATCTTAAAAGGCTGCTGTGTCTTACGATGCTGCTGTCTTTCCTGTGATCCTAAGTGGCTGCTTCATGTATCCAATACTTACGATGCTGCTGTCTTTCCGGTGATCCTAAGTGGCAGCTGCGTCTATACAATACTTACAAAGTTGCTGTCTTCCTGGTGATCCTACGTGGCAGCTGCGTCTATCCAATACTTACGATTCTGCTGTTTTTCCTGTGTTCCTAAGTGATAACTGCAACTATTTTAATACTTACGATGCCGCTGTCTTCCCTGTGATAATAAGTGGCAGCTGCGTGCATCTATCCAATACTTACGATGCTGCTGTCTTTCCTGTGATCCTAAGTGGTTGCTGCGACTATCCAATACTTACAATGCTACTGTCTTCCTGGTGATCTTAAAAGGCTGTTGTGTCTAGCCAATACGATGCTGTTGTCTTTCCTGCGATCCTATGTGGTAGCAGCGACTATCCAATACTTACGATGTCGCTGTCTTTCCTGTAATCTTAAAAGGCTGCTGTATCTATCAAATACGATGCTGCTGCAGGAAAAATCCTGTGATTCTAAGTGGCAGCTGCATCTTTCCAATCCAATACTTACGATGCCGCTGTATTCTTTGTGATCTTCAAAAACTGTTGTGTTTGTGTCTGTCCAATACTTATTTAGGAGTTAATTGCTGAAGCAAATTGGCTTAGTGATGATAGATGAGTAAAGAGTAGCTACCCTCCTGGTCGGGTGTTGTGACCAAGGGACTGAAGTTCAACTGGAGTAGTTTGGAAGGTGTATACAAGCAGATCGCCGTGCAAACTTCGATACCGCGCTTCAGGACTACTGTTTTTTGATGAGGCGCATTCGATGTACGCTACACTTACGATGCTACTGTCTTTCCTGTGATTCTATGTGGTAGCTGCGACTATCCAATACTAACGATGCTGCTGTCTTCCCGGTGATCCTAATTGGCAGCTGCGTCTATCCAATACGATGCTGCTGTCTTTTCTATGATACTAAGTGGTAGCTGCGACTATCCAATACTAACAATGCTGCTGTCTTCCCAGTGATCCTAAACGCTTACTGCGTCTATACAATACTTACGATGCTGCTGTCTTTCCTGTGATCCTAAGTGGTAGCTGCGAATATCCAATACTGACGATGCTGCTGTTTTCCCGGTGATCCTAATTGGCAGCTGCATCTATCCAATACTTAAGCCCGGATGGTGTAGTGGATAGGGCCGCGGCCTTCTGTGCAGGAGGTCGTGGTTCGAATCCCACCACGTACCAATGTGTTTTTCAGTTTTCGAATTTCATATGTACGTTTATTCGGCGCTTTTACGGTGAAGGAAAACATCGTGAGGAAACCTGCACACGCCTACGAAGAAATTCAAAGGTTGTATGTAACCTAATCTAGGATTGGGTCTGGTTTCCCTTCTGGGTTGCGGAGGTCAGATGGCAGTCGCTCTGTGTAAAAACCAGTACCCTCGTTCAACAACCTAGATTAGGTAGCAGACCCCTAGAGATACGGGAAGAAGGCTAGGAAGATGATGATGATCTATCCAATACTTAGGTATGATTCTGCTGTTTTTTCTGTTAGCTACGTCTATTCAATACTTACGATGCTGCTGTCTTTCCGGTGATCTTAAGTGGCAGCTGCGTCTATCCAATACTTACAATGTTTTTGTTTTTCCTGTGATTTATGTGGCAGCTGCATCAATTCAATACTTACGATGCTGCTGTCTTCCCAGTGATCCTAAGCGGCAGCTGCGTTTGTTTATTGTATTGTAATGGCCTCGAATGTGCGTACGCAATTCTTCGCTTATTTTAGGATACTCCTGGCAATTTCACAAATACGGAAAAGAAAAGAGACAGGACATTATATAGGTATCATTTGCCTGCTTAAGCTAAGGAATGCATGCGCAGAATCGAGGCAATTATTTGCCTTCTACGTGCTTCTACTTTTCTTTGTATGAATGAAAAAAAGGTTTATTTTTGTTCTATTTAGTGTCTGAAAATGATTGTACTTTATCTTTGGTTTATTTTTGATGTAGTACTAGTAGTCTAATATTAGCCAACTAGGTATTAATTACTTTTGCTTTGGTATGAATAAGGAATAGTTCACTTTTGTTGTTACACTAGTATTCTAATAATAAATAATCTCCTCCGACCGTTTTCGGTCATGGCGACCGCTGTCGACTCCTATGTTAGTTACGGCGTTCATGCGCCCTTATGTGGCTTACGTAGCCAATTTTTGCGGTGAATTCTCGCGCACAGTGCGAGCATGTAAGAACACCGTTCAAATAATTATATGTTATAGCCGCTGGTGGTCAGGCTTTGAGTTCGTCACGCTTAGCGTCTAGCTCCAGTATGCGACGCTTTTCGAAATTGACAATTTTTGTTTTGACCATATGTCTCCATTCTGGTCGCTGTGCTGCCAGATCCTCCCATTTCGAGGGCTCTATCTCGCATCTTTTCAAATGGTTTTTCAGAACGTCTTTGTATCAGAGGAGTTGACCGCCCTGCTTTCGCTTGCCCTCCTTGAGCTCTGAGTAAAAGACGCGTTTTGCCACTCGATCCTCCGCCATCCGCGACACGTGTCCGCACCACCGAAGCTGTCGCCACATCAGGTAAGCTTCAATGCCACCAACATTAGCTCGTCGTAGCACTTCAGTGTTACGTACACGGTCAGACCAACTTATCTTCATAATATTTCTCAGACATTTCAGGTGGAATCGGTCTAGTGTACGAATATGGTGTCGGCACAAGCACCACGTCTCAGCGGAATAGAGTAGATTTGGTAGCACAATGGCCATGTATACTGACACTTTCGTGGTCAGTTTCAGTATTCTAATAACTAGACTACTAAGGTATTAAACACTTTTCTTTGGTATGGAAATGAGGTTATTTTTTGTTGTATCACTACTATTCTAATACTTGCCAACTAGGTATCCATTTATTATTATACTTTGGTATAAATAAAACTTAAAGATTTTATGAAAAAGTGTTTTATTTCATTGCATTATAGTAAGTAAATTTCAAACAAGCCTACACTTAGATTACTTTAAGGTCAAAAGGTGCTAATAGCATAAGATAACTTAAACGTAACTCAGACATACACTGGTATTCACCGTAAATTTAAATCATCTCTTCATTTTTGATGCTCTGTATCTCAATTTACGTTGTTCTTGCAGGTAATAAGCATCCTAGCACTTAATTGTAAGTCATAAAACTCAATGAAATAAAATTATTATGATAAAAACAAATATAACATCATATAAAACCCGTTACATGTATTCTTTGAAACGAACAATCACTTAAATTAATTAAAAAACAAAAGCAGGAGAATTTTTTTAAACCTTAAAATTGCTCTCCTGTAAAATTGACAGAATTGAGATACGTTGTTGTTCCTTGGGCGTGTCGATATGGTAGCTTTTTAATGTCCAGATCATTTGAGGCTTTGTGGGGGTTTTTACAGAATCGTGACAAGAATTTTAATTAAGTAGGAAGGTATACACTATACATTTTCTTTTATAAAATGTTGATTTTGCAGAAAAGGGTTTTCCTTTTTCTGTTTTCATTTGCATCACAGACAAAGCAGCATATTTGAAAGACGACATGATTTTGAATAACAGCAATTTGGAGCGACATATTTCGAGCGTAAGTGCCCAACTAACATGACAGCGTCAAGATAGCCTACATATCACTGTTACAATGCTCTCATCTAAGATGAAGAGTGTTAAGGATACCTATAGAAGGGTGGTAGAGATATCTTTAACACCCTTATAACCACGAATCAGGCCCACGTTTTTACAGGTAAAGGTGTCAGGAAGCTTATATAACAGTGTTACTTAAGGGTTAGAAATACTTCGAAGTGAGTTAATTCACCCTCAGCTATTACTTTTGCCGGTTCTACATTCTCATAGAAGCATTGGCTAACACTATAGGTATGAGACAACCCTCAATTAAGAATTTTAAACTTGTTAAACCTATAAGAGAGAGTGGGTTAACGCTTTAACGCGTACAAGATATCTAAAACATTCTCAATTAAATATATGACCGCTTTTTGAGAACTCTTTTTGTACTGTTTTTATGGTATTAGCTTCAAAGAAATCCAAAACGATCAAACTCATAAAATAAGTGACATAATGAACAGTACACAAAGAAAATAAACATGTCACAGCCACATTTTTAATGGCGATGCTAAGTTTCTCTCAAAACATTAAATTTTATCATCATGTTAAGTTAAAATGTGCTGCGCCTGCAAATTTACGATAAATGTATACCAGTTTTTCATCTCAATTTCAACGCGCTCCGGATTAATTAAAGATTTAAAGTAAAAATTATGCATGATAAAATAGGTGCCTCGAAGTTTTATCACCAACTTGTTCTTTTTGTCGGCCATTGGCAAGAAAAGTTACGTGGCATCGATAGAATGATAAAATAAACATTATTTATGGAGTATTTTGTACATAAATCTTGATCAAACAAGTATATTTTAGGTTAGTTTATCAAAATAATGGCGAACTTGCCCAAAATAATGGCGAACTTGCCATTACAGCTTTAGCTCTTCCTTAACGCATCTATTACACTTTTTGAGACACTGCATCTCTAGTCGAGGGTATTATGCAGTCTTTAGTATACATAAGAGTGTAATAATTGACTCAAAGAAAGCGTTTAACTATGTCGAAGACAATACAACCAGCTAAGCATTTTTAAAACTGATAGAATCCTTTAGTTCTTATAATGCATTAACTTACACCATTACCTTTAGAATGCCATTAAAATACACTTACTTAACACAATGTGCATTCGTAAAATCAACGTTACAGCTTAAACCTGCCGAATTGAGATGATCAACACTTTTGGCAATCGTAAAATCAACGTTACAGCTTAAACCTCCAGAAATTAGATGATAAACGCTTTTGGCATCTTTTTTAATTTTCGAGTTACTACACTCTTGACAAACTCTGTTTAAAACACCATTGCCTGTAGAAAGCCTTCAAAAATGTACTCGGCTAACACAATAAGCATTAGTAAAGTACGTACGTAGTTACGTTAAAGCTTGAAACTTCATAAGAGAGGCTAAGCAACGCTTTAAGTATCCGGTGTTACGACACTCTTGACTAACACTGCTAAGCAACCCATGCCTGCAGATTAAAGTTTAACAACACCTAATGATTTATAAGATACTTCACAGCAACCATTAAGTAACAATAAACATCAGTTAGTGTCAGCGGGCGCTGTTGTAAAGATTTAAGTGTTACAAACAGGTTAAAGCTATATAGCTTAACTCCACTAGCTGTAATTAACACTATTATTACTCTGAATACTGCATAAAATCATCCATTACAGCTCTAGAACCACTATTGGAGTTGAATTTATTTCTTAACCCCTCTTTAACGTTCCAAGCTATAACTGAAATTATTATAAAGCCGTCCAAAAGATTAAAGTTTTAAAGAAGCCTGTAACTGACGGTATAATGTTTGTTGGGTGTACATAGAGCGAGCTACGGAGCGTAGCACGATAGCCACTGCTTTTCCGGTGTCGTAATACAGTCTGTTACAGCCATATTGCATTATGTATTATGTAGGTAATCATGTATTAGTAGTTGGAATTGTGGTAAGAATTAGGTTTATAAATGTTGTATTTTTTTTTGAGCATCATACTATTTTCACATCGTTTGCTTTTTTAAATACTTTTAAAATTATTTACCAGTTCAAAGATATAAATGTGAGTTTATTCATATTATTATGTCAAGATTTTGCATTTTGCAGGTTATAAATTTTATTTCAAGTCGTAAGTTAACAATTAACGCACATAAATTTGTACAATTGCGGTATTTAAAGGTAATAGGCGCAATTAGGTTTTATCGGTACAATCGCAAAGGTAAGCGCACCTAACAGCAGGATTTATTAACTGCCTTTGTTGTTACCACAATGTTAGGTTTGGTCGATTTACATGAATTTCTGAAGCATTCTAGCAATATTGAAAAGATTGAACAAATTGTGAAGCAAAATATATCTATTATATACAATAGGTTTTGCTAGGGTCAAGAACGACAATAATTTAAACAAACTGGGTTGATTAAGTTTTTCCTTTGTTAGTCTATAAATTTAGTTAGATTTGGCCCCCTCACAGAAAAAAAAAGTAACACCCCGGTTTGGAAGAAGTTTTCAGACATTGAGACTGCGGTTTGAGAAGCTTGCCCCCCTCGCTAAATGAGAAAATGTTGATCCTGTTTTTTAAAATAGTTACAATGCAACAAAACTGGGGGATTCTGTATATTCACTTTAAACACCCCTAAGTTGGTATGTTAGCCTCGAGTGTGCAAGTACGACTCGCACTTGACCTTTTTTTATGTTTTATGTTACCTAAACCTACAAGCACAGTAGATAGATGCTTAAGCGTAGATAAATCGGTACAATTGCAACCATTACCGGTAATAGGCGCAAATTGGAGTTATCGATGCGATCGTAGTAAAGGCAAGTGCAGTACAGTGGGCGGTGCTCACTTGCCAGTAGGATTTATTACTGCCACTCTGTTGCAAGCGTTTATTCTTTTGGTTTCGTTTTTTTTTTAATTCTATGTAGAATATTCTATTTTCTATGTCTTATTTAAAAATAGCGTCTAAAAACCAGATTACAATTTTAGATAGGTAAATCAGTACCATAGGCGCAAACTGGTGTTATAGTAAAGGCAAGCGTAGGCGGTGCTTACTGCCACTCTGCTGCAAGCGATTATTCCCTCCATATTTTTTTTATTTATGTCTTTAGAACCAGATTAAATCAATACAATTGCAGCCATTAGCAATAAAATAACAGGCGCAAATTGGTGTTACAGTAAAGGCAAGTACAGTGCAGTGGGCGGTTCTCACTTGCTAGTAGGATTTATTACCACCATTCTGGTAGAAACGGCTCGGGTTAGAATCTGCTGAGTTGGGTTTTAAGGAAATTGTAAAGGCGAACATTTTCATTAGGTTTTTGCGGTTTCATGTGAAAAGATTTGAAAGTGCAGTGCTTGACCTTTGTTATAATTTTTGGATGATTCATATTGTACATTTACTTACGTCTTACACAATCATCAATTAGGAACTACTAGCAATATGCATAAACTAATTGTTAAATAAATAAATCCTGTCTCTAGCACGAAAATGTTACGATTGAAAAAAATACGAAAAGACAAAATTAACAAGAAATATTCATCTTTAGTAAAGTACTTTGCGAACATTTTGCCAAAATCATTCCGAGCATTAATTGCTGAATACATTATTTAAAACCCATCGTTCAACTCTATAGATTTTAACCTTTTTTTTATTAATGATCATAATGATTCTTTGGGAATATTCAATATGCAATACTTTTTCGTCCTGAATATTTTGCTTCAAAGAATTTATAGCGAGAAAACTTTGTTTATTTTTTTACAGTGCCGTTATGCGAGCTAAAACGCTAAAATTCGCTTCATGATGTTCATTCAGTTTTTTGTAAGAGCTGTTCTCTGTAAAGTATTAAAGTTCTCTGGGGAAATTCGGGTAGAAGTTACCACAATTTTTTTGTGTTGCAGTTACCTTCAATGATGGCCATGTTGTGTTTATGGATAAGTTAGTGGCATTTATTTTGTTTAGGAAATCGAAAAAATGCTATTACATATTTTATCTACCTATATAAAAACCGCCTTTTGTAACTAAATATAATATTAGCAATACTTTGCACTGTGTTACACAATTAATGATAACTGTCGAGTCGAGGTCTTCCCTCATAGACATATCGTTTTCTTTTCCTAAGACGAATAATAGATTGGCGTGGCATAATGTGCCCATATCCACAGTGATATCGGCCATTTTTATACAGGGGTTTGACCCAGAGGCGCACATCCCCCCCTTTTGCCAAGCAAAAAATAAAGGCTGTAGATGGAAGACACGAAAAAGTGAATAATGTGCTGAACTATTTTCGGGTTGAAAATAATAAAAATATCTACTACTGTGTGCCCTATCTTACGAGTAGTGCCTAAATGAACTAAATCGAAGTCGATTTTAAATGGCCAGGCCAGGCCAGGCCTGTATCTTGGGATACCAGATTAAATTACATTATAGAATTATCAATACTAAGAGGTACCTAATTATGATAAAATATGGCGGAATGCCGGTAACAAGATTTTGCTAATTAATGTTTAAATTCCCAACAATGAGACTTTTTATTGTATTCTAATTGATGCAAAAAAATCAAAAAAATTCAACGCGAGGCGAGATCTCTTGATGACAGAGACAGCATTGTTGCAGACTAATGAGAGATTCTAAATATATAAAATATTGATTCAAGAAGGTAGTTACGCAAGGGAAAACTTTGAACACACAGTCGTAGAATATTTTCAGTTTGCGAGTCTATCGAGACGAGAGACCCTTTTAAAAAAAAAGTACCTATGCAGCGAGCACGAGTAACAACTTTATTTTCCGAAGTTTTATTTTTAACGATGAAAATACAATCTGCATGCAGTTATATTTTCCAGCAATATTTCATGCTATCGGAATTTATGAAGCTTTGAAAACTTAAGCAAAAATGTGTTTATAAAGCATTTGCACCGCATAATACCTGAGTGAGTATGTTTTTATAAAACACATTTTGCACTTGAATTTAAATAATTTTTGTCACGAAACATGGCCAAAATACGGACTAAATATTTGATTCTGTCAGTCGGTCTGTTGAACCGTATATTTACATTCTGTACTGGAAACGCAATGTTTGTTATCCACTTGTTTCCCGGATACAAAATAAAACTGGGTGAAAATGTACCTATGTCTGTATTGTAAAATAGACAAAAATTTAGACCTGTTCAGTGTAGTTGGTAGTTTTAGATACAATACGCAAACAATTTCCCTGGTAATAATTCTAGTTAGTACACTGAGAAAGTAGGTATAATAGTAGTTCAGCGTTTGGTTAAACGTTTGGTATCATAGCCACAATCCACAATAGTCCGCTGCTAGACATTAACCTTCCCAATGGTATGAAATTTCCCTACTCATCATCATCACGCTTGGCAGGTGAGTTGGCGAGCGGAGCGAAAGGCTTTCTTTTTTAGTAACAGGGAACGTTGTTGTTCCTTCCTTTAGATTTTAGTTTAGTTGCCATGGTTATGTATGGCACGCATACACAGGTACATTCAAATGACGCATTATAATAGGTGGTACCTAACTGTCTTCGCTCTCCGTATATTGACGTCTGATTCAACACATTCCCGCAAAAAAACATCATACAGTACAAACAATTTGCTATTGTTACGTTCAATTTTGTCTAAAAGCATTTTACACTTAACTATTATGCTAACAAAGGAGAATATTTTTAGCGTTGCAACTTCAACAAAATCTGACATTTACCATTTGTAATTTTGTGCACTTTGTGTCCGTTTCTACTTGAGTTCTTTGTGTAATACCTAACTACTTATAGACGTAATAGTGCTCAAAACAAGAGGTAATAGTGCACTTACCTCAATACTTCTATTTACTATAACTAAAATTGTACTAACCACTGCCATTAATCGGTTTACGAGTATCATTCGTTTTAAAGCGGAAGGTGAGTTGATTCTGCTAGAGGTATTCTAACGATGCTGGGAAGTTTGTCTTTTAGTTATTTCGACTTTCATTCTCTGCGACTTTCATTCTTTGGTTTCATGGGTACTATCGCCTTCGGTACTTGATTTTTAAAATACATGACTAGTGTAATCTACAAAATATACAGAAAACAATAATAATAAAAAAATATTAAAATAATAACGATAAGGGGCAGGCCTTTGCCCAGCAGTGGGACGATTTATAGGCTATAAAAAAATAAAAAATAATAACGAATAATAACGAATTTATTTTACGCATTTTAATTATAAAACTATACAATTTCATTGATTCAGTGGATAACATTTTATCCTTCCTATTTTCCGGTGACCTTGTCCTTTGAGACCCTTGCTAGAGAACTTTACTTCAGACTTTGACTTTTCCCTACTGACCTCTATGACTGACCTCAGTTGGTTTTAGTGGTTTTAAGGCTCAGTAGTTGCTGTCCACCCTTTCCTTTTTAGGTATATCTTTTATAGCACTCGGCAAATGGATTCCCATTTATGCCTTGCAATGTATTCTGTTTGCTTATGGACTCTGCATGTTCATTGAATTTTCTGCGAAAATTTTGTCCATTATAGTTGCTACAGATTCTAATGGGTTGTATAAATAAAATAAGAAGATAGTTGTTTTTCTTTAACTCACTGACTTTCATTAGTCATCTGTTTATATCATAATTATACCAATATACTAATATTAAAGTGAGCAGCCTAACCACAATTTATAATTGTCTATCCTTCCTTGCTAAATAAAACACATTTCTAAACTATTTTCTTGTCATTACATCAAATTAGATGTGAAAACGAAATAGAACATCAACAGCCTCAAATTACGCAATTTTTGCCCTCTAATTTTACTTAATTTTAGGTGTCTATCTGCAATTTGAGAGAGACAGTTCTTAAATGGCTCTTGACTTCTACAAATGACAGGACTAGGCGTACCTTTTTATTTAATTAATTTTAAAAGTCATAGAAAGAAGCAACACCATTTTATGTCTTTATTAACTATTATGAACTCAATCAATCTACTCTAAACTACAAACAAACAATCTGCTAGATCAATATACCCTTTCATCTACCTACTAGATAGCCGACGAAACCACACGGAGTCGATTTGAGCAGCCATTTAATAAATCACTGCTCACTCCTGACGTATTGGTGGTCGTTCGAACCAGTTCAAACCAGATCAAACCTATAGACTCACTACAAAAACGAAAGCTTTTTGGGAGGTCGTTGCGTGCTTTATACCGGTGCCACACTAGATTTCTAAACTAAAACTCCAATGGATGCATGGTGATGAAAAATCAGTCGCTGGAAAACAAATATAGGGGCATATTGATATATCTCTTGTTTACCATCTCATTTTCTGACGGAAGCGTCCGTAAAGTACGGAGATTGATAGCTGTGTGAATCATCCGTTTTTTACTTGACGCCGGAAAAAATAGAAAGTTTAGAACTATAGTTTTATGAATTTATGATATTTCCATTATTTTTCCTTTTTACTATTATATATTTAACTGTGTATATTAGGTAGGTAGCTATGTATTTTAATGAGGCTTTACCTACGTTTACGCTTTAAAGTAGTATCTTCATTAAACTTTCGACGTTTCAATTGTTTTTTAATCGTATACGTCCAGTAGTTTTATACGTGTAGTTACTTACATGTTACAAAAAACAAGTTATTCAAGCGTATTCCTACCCTTCTTACAATATCATTTTACAACATCTCCTATCTTTTTTTAAGGTTCCGTAGTCAACTAGGAACCCTTTTGCCATTTTAAAGTTAATTTATTTCTCGCTAAGCTTCTAGTGCTTTCGACAGACCACCCTTAAGATGACTTATATTCATAATCATTTATTAGCTCCTTATCTGTTCTATTCCTATCACTTACTTTTATTTTCATTTGAATGCGCAGTCCCATAGTTACCTATACATATACAGGGAGGTCAGGGAGTAAAAAAATTAGCTTTCCAAACTATAAAACTGAACAACTTCTACTAAGAAACATCAGTTCACACCCTAAAGTGTGGTTAGCTATTTTTTTTTTACTGCTGGTATAATTATTTTCAAAGTTCCTATTACCTAGCGAAATTTATTCCGTTTAATCAGCGCTATCAAAGTTATTAGAAAATGGAGGGTCTTCAATAAATCACGGGACCTTTTATGCCTAACTTTCCATTGGGTCGATTTACGCCGGCAAGAGTTGTTATCAGGGGACCCATCATTGTTCCAATTATAATAACTAACCAAATACAGTTAAGAGAATATTACAAAGCTTGTATTTTAACTTGCTTGCATAGGTCTCGATTCTACTACTTACAAGTATTTTAACTAAACTCTGTAACTTACATAATACAATGACTGAATTTTGTTGGTAAAACTCCACATGTAATTCGTAAAGGTGGTAAGATAATATCTTAAACGTGAGTAATTTCTGAGTAATGTTATTATTTGAGGTTTCTGTATTATAATAACTAACCGAATACAGTTAAGGGAATATTACAAAGCTTGTATTTAACTTGCTTGCATAGGTCTCGATTCTACTACTTACAAGTATTTTAACTAAACTCTGTAAGTTACATAATACAATGACTGAATTTTGTTGGTAAAACTCCACATGTAATTCGTAAAGGTGGTAAGATAATATCTTAAACGTGAGTAATTTCTGAGTAATGTTATTATTTGAGGTTTCTGTGTAAGTAATTAATCACTTCAGTATTCAAAATATCTAAGTAGGTACCTAGTATTTAAAGCATCAACACCCGATTTAAAGTCTGGAGATTATAATTATACTTTCTTAACAGAAAGATGGCAGACTGAACATAATGACCCTATATTTAGCTCCATAAACAAACATTCAAATTCCACAAAACAGAAGGTATGCTCTTAAGAAATCGGATTTTCTTCGAATAGGAAATGGAAAGGTTATACCTCGAAAAGTTTCATCTAAGTGTCAAGAACAACACTGAATAATTCAATTTGTTAGGGAACTAATTTTCTGCGCTGTGGTTTCAATAATGACTTTTATAAGTACCTAGTTGTTTATGCGTAAGATATTTTTGTAAGTTTCAAAATGTACAAACCTTTTGCGTATTTTATTATATATACGTGAACAGCCTGAAAGTTGGTCCGCTATTTTTTTTACTCCCTGTATGATCAAAAGTTCGCAACACTATGGGAGATGGTTTCTTTTCCCTCAGACAAATTGTCGGACATTACCATAACTGCTGCTAGATTTATCGTAAAATTTTCTTGTAATAATAGATAATTTATTCTTTGGTATGACATAGGTATTTCACAAAACATCTTCCCAAATTCTTTTGATCGCCTACGAAAACAAACGCCTGATGAAATGAGAAAGCAAAAATGGGCCATAGTCTCGGGCCTTAGTAAAGTATCATCACATCAGCGAGGCAGGTTGAATCTGGGGATCATCTATCACCGCTAGGTGAGAAAAGATCCTTTATAAAAGACCCTCTGTACGCCCGTCGTCAATCTTAGCAGACATTTAATTCCGTCTGGGATGATTTCGCGGTACTTAAAGTGAATTTAACATACTCAGACACACAGAAGCAATATAGATTATATTAATAAAGTGGTTAGTAAATTAAAAAAACGGAACCGTCGTTTATTACTTTTAAATCTTTTTTGAAGCTCATATAAAAGTTATTTTATTTTATAAATTCATGAGAGAGTTAGTATAATTCGATTGAGAAACATGTTAGGCACATAGTTCTATCAAATCAAAATCAAAACTAGCCTGTTCTGTTCCGTTTTACTAAGAGGAGGTTAATTTAACAGTTTCATAAACAGATTTTGATCTAGTTATTTAATGATTACTTATTCATTCCTAAACATAAAAATGTATTGGCAAATGTAGAAGGGCAATCAAGATCACATTTCTTGATATTAGAGTATCGAATGCTACAACTATATCAAGAATAGAACCTGATCATTGCTCAGTCGAACAACCAGAGTTCATTAGAAACAGTTAGTGCAAACTAAGTGGAAGGCGATCTATTAGATCCATCCATTGTTCGTCTGCAAATTGAAAAAAGAAAATGAAATCTGGTGACGTATCTTTCCAGATCAGTCAGACCGGGTCAGTCAAGCTGAAGGCGGTAGCTTAGTTGGTAGAGTAAAAAGACTGCATTCTGAAGATTGTAGGTAGTCGCATCGACTTCATTTTATAAGTATTTTTCATATTTAGGACGTCTTTTATCGCGTAAATAAGGTCTGCAAACTACGAATTCATTTTCAGTATTTAAAATACACCTCGTTTAAGTTCACTGAAGAAAATAAATTCTAACTTAGATTTCAATCGCAGTTTCTAAAGGCTTCACACCCGTATTTACCTAGCATAAGCTAATCTTCTTAATTAAATTTGCCGCGGTAAGTATGCAGTGCAGTGCATAAGAATCGCGACGTGGGAGAGCTACCAGAACAGAAGCTGCTACTCAGTTCTTTGTACCAAATTACGATGCAATTATGGATGCAAATACGGCAGTTTCTTTAAAATAATAATATGACCAATCGTTGCCTGTGTCATGTGTGTTTGTCGAGATGCCGAATTGCATTGAACTCGCCCATCCAATACTATACAATGAAACATACTTTATTGCAGTTATACCTATTAACAGATGCAATATTAATATACTTAACGAAATAAAAAATACAACACAGGTGGCCATTTTGCTAAAAGGTAAGTAGCATAGCAATTCCTACCAAGCAACTTTTAGGTGATAGAAAATCCAAGTGCTTTTACTTAACTATCCTATATTTTTGGCGCGTAAAAATACAGGTATGTACACCGAAAATCATTTACCAATAAAAATTAGGCCTTGTTTTGACCATTAAACTGAACAACTTACTCTATGGAACATAGGTCGAAATATAAAAAGAGAAATAGGTGCTCTCATAAAAAATTACTCGATCAGCTAACACCTTTTGTTGGGGAAGTCCATTTATTTTTCTTTATACAACATTATGGTCCATAGAGCAAGTTGTTCAGTTTCATGGTCTTAACAAGCCCTTTAGTGAATGACAAATGACAAATCCCTATAAAAGTTTTGTCGCAAAATCGCGGCCACTTGTCGCGTGTCGCATTCCCTAAAACCGAACTCTACCTACCTGTGAACTTTGCGCCCACTTGCACTAAACTATTAGCTTACTTAATAAATTCTGTGGAATAATTAATTACAGCTTATTCTGTAAGGTTTCGCAGCTAAAACCGATTTTCCCTTTACTGCGAATATTACCTAGTTCGAAGAATCCGATTTTCATTCAACTATTATTATGTAAGCATTATTTTATCGTTTGTGTAAAGAAGTAAAGCTTTTTCATTGCGAGAGATATTAAAATTTTTCTTAGATGATTATTTTAATAATAATAATAATTAACTTTCGTTTGTCTATCATAAAGCCAGTCAAAAACGAGTTAAGCCCGCACGGCCGTGCGAGATAGTGGCATTTAATTTTATTTATTTTACTATTCCCCATCTCGCACGGTCATATACAAAGAACAGTCAGATGCTAAACGTTTTTAAGAAAATATTTTTCAATTCTGTAATAATATCAATTTTCTAAAATCATTTATGTATCAATTTATCTTTATTATTATTTTATTACCTACATAGGTATTTTTATCGTCAGTTTTTTTTATCTTGTTTCTAAAAATATCAGCTTTTAGAAATGAATTTACCGTTATCTACAGACGCAACGCACGCAACAGCAACTTAATAATGTTTTGTCTCTGTCTCTTTGTGTATCTCATCATCAATAGACTTGTAAACAATAGTATCTTGATGAATAGCCAGATTAGTCTAATATGCATTTGAAGTGGTGATTGACTTTGGACCCACTAATTAGAGATGTCGCTAGCGTTCCCTATTCTGTGTCTGGACCCATGTTCACTAGCTAAAACATTTCCCTCTCGTTATCTGTAATACCATCCACTATTATGTAGCATGTTACACTAAAATTAGCCCGGCATCACAGGCTGAAATACAGGCGAGCCAATTTAGGTCCTAAATGGTACCGTGGTCCAAATAGCCCCAGTAATGAGCCCCTATTTATTAACCAGCATGAAATGAGTTTGCTGCGTATACTACTGTCTACTTGATTAATTACACCGGTTGAGACCATTAAGCTGTGATACTGCTGAGATAACGAGAGAAATCCTGTTTTTTTTTAAATGCTATTTTAGTCAAGTTCAAGTTTGCATGCACCGTGTTTTATCTTGTGCACTGAATCAAGGTTTTTGTATCTCATTGAAATTAAGTAACAATCTGCGAGATAGTTTTTTTTTCTATTCAAAAAAATCAGACGTAAGACCAACTACCAAGTTACATGCCCCAATTTGGGAAACTAATCTATCAAATCATGTATCAATAAAACCAAAGCCTCCCAACAGACCTAACCACAATACAACTTCAAATAAACTTTTGGCGATGGTTTGCAGTCCGTCTACAGAAACAGTAATCTCCGTAAATACAGGGAGAATAAACAAAAAGTTTAGCCATGCTGCGTTGTTGGTACTTGAACAATTTATCTTGCCAAGTTGCTGTCAAATAAATCAGCGAGTTACGTCACCCCGCATTATGCAGCGTACTCGTAATAGGTACGCGGCCTGCATATTTTGCTCTGTTATCGTTTCATTATTAAATTATTAAAAAAAAATAACACAAACACAGCACATTTACTTTTCATGAGTGATCAAAACACTGAAAAACAAATTGTGGTGTGATCTTCTAAACTTATAAAATCGTTTGTCCTTACTGACTGACTGACTGACTGATTCATCAACGCAGAGCCTAAACTACTAAAGCTAGAATCGTTAAACTTAGAGAGCAAGTTCCTCTTATAACGTAACCTCCCACTAAGAAAGGATTTCCGGATTTTCCCTCCCTAAATGGGTAAAAAGGGGGGTTGAAGTTTGTATGAAAGTCCGTCAATTTTGAAGGTAGGATCTTCAAATTTTTTATTTAGGCTAATGATTAAAAAATAATTTATACGTGTTTCAGCATTTTTGTATTTTTTACCCCTGAGAGGGTTAAATAGGGGATGGAAGTTTGTATGGAAATTCCGTCAATTTTGATGGCAGGATCTTACAATTTTGTTTTTGGGCTAAAGATTAAAAAATAATGAATACGTGTTTTAGCGTTTTTGTATTTTCCACCCCTAAGGGGGTTAAATAGGGGATGGAAGTTTGTATTGAAATTCCGTCAATTTTAAAGGTAGGAACAGCGCGGGAACTCAATCCTACGGGAAAACTCTTAGCTGCGGGTGAAACCGCGGGGCGGAAAGCTAGTAGTAATATAAATCACCATACGCGGTTCACTTTTTTACATGCCCTATTTACTCATTGAAAACCTTTCATCTAAAGTAAAGGAAACGAGAGTCACCTCAAGACATCGGAAAGGATTTCAAATCTTTCAACACCAGATAAAATAAACAAATATTTCTTGCTAAATATAGTCTTCGTTGAGTTTATTTAAGTTTAGACTGAATATTTGGGTTTCCTGATCCAAATAAACACTGAATATCAAATGTGCTCGAATACGTCTTGATATCCACCGAGTCCATTGGACGGGACGCCGAGGCGACAGTTGTCCCGTATTGATAGAGGAGTATACAAATATTCGGGAAATATATTCGAGATGACGCCTTTTACGACCAGGCATTGGCTTGATGCGATATGAAATAAGAATATCGTATGTCATAGGAATGTGGGAAAATTCGCTGGTGAATTTACATTTCCGTCCTACGATGCCACGCAAATGTAATTTTGAAGTAGTCTGCATTTTTTAAATAAATTTATTTTTTGAACTTGTGTATGGATGATTCCTAATACATTTGGTGAAATAAGTTTTTCATACTTAGTTGTTATTTTAAATGGTTATCATCGAACTATATTCATAGACTATCTTAACTATCTTCCCCCCCCGCCCCGCGGACTTGACAGGTCGAGTGGTAAACGCTCCCGATTCAAAAATTATAAATCCGTATAAAATGCCGTCTGGTGTGCGTCAAACCGTCAGTGCCGAGATCAAGACTAGTTTATCTAACTTGGAAACTAAAGTTAGTGCCCAAAGTGACGAAATTAGTGCGTTAAAAGCCCTAATCGAACGATTAACCTCAGTGATTGAACGGCTCAACGAGGGTGGATCAACAAAATGTTACAAGTGCAATTCCGAACGCGCTGACTTCGAAACTGCTGAGAGTGCGAGCGAGACGGAAGACACTTTGTCAACAAAGTCAACAAAAAAGAAGAGAACGAAGAGAAAGCGCAAAAATGGTGCGCCAAGTGCGCCAATATCGGAACAATCACCTAGGTTGCCTAAAAAATCACCTAGGCTGCCTATTCCACCGAATAATCAACCAAAATCCAATAAGGTGCAAGAAGATGTGCCGAATAAAGACGAGGACCGCAAATCATGTTCCGAGGAAAATGAAAACAAAAGTGATGACGCGCCGTTCAAACGAGTAACGTACAAACGGTCGAATAATAAGCAAAGACAAAGAAATAAACAAGTCATACGCTGCAGTGGAGATCCGAGTGACTTGCTTTGCGCGGCAGAGAGAATAAGGTACCTACACGTCTGGGGCGCTCGGTGTAATACTACAGAAGCTGACGTAATTACCTACCTAAACACAAAGAAAAACTGCAGTTCGTACACTGTTCAAAAAATGATACCTAAACGGCCGATTGATTATGCAACTTTTAAGGTTGGCGTGCCGGCTGATATGTTTGAAGAATGCCTAACCCAACAATTTTGGCCGAAAGGACTCTCGGCAGAACGCTGGCTTTTTCGGCTCGAGCGGCACGAACGTGCCCATAGCAAGTAATAAATGCAAAAATATAAGGACACTATACGCTTACTATCAAAATGTAAGGTGGCTCCGAACAAAGTTATTAGAATGGCGTACTAATCTACAGCTGTGCGATGACCTACATTTGGTAGCCGCCTCCGAGACCAACTTGGACGGTTCGGTAACTGATGCTGAGCTGTGTGGTGCGGGTGGCGAGTGGTCGCTGCTGCGCCGCGATCGCGTCGCGCGCGACGGCGGCGGCGTGCTGCTGGCTGCTCGCGCGCCGCTGGTGCTGGAGCGCATCCCGCGCTATGAGACTCAGGACGGTGAGGACCTTTGGGCGAAATTTAACTTCGAAGGCCATATCATCTACGTGTGCGTAATGTACATTCCACCTAGATCCAGTGATGACACTTATATGAAGTGGTTTCAAAGCGTAGAAAATGTGTGCTCCTTACACTCACCTTCGAAAATACTAGTTTTAGGTGATCTGAACCTTTACAGTGCTAGTAATAACATAAACAATTATTTTAATTGTTTCAGTACACTATGTAACCTAGAACAATATAACCAAGTAAGAAACTCGAATGAACGCATGTTGGACGTGGTGCTAGCGAGCTCGGAGCTGGGGAGCGAGGTGAGCGTGCGCGTTGCTGAGCCGGCCGAGCTGCTGACTAACATTGATGTACAGCATCCCCCCTTGATGGTTAGCGTCGGGTACAATTTTGCTAGAGAGGTAACTCGTGCTGATTTTTCTAATATTCCTGAGGAAAATGATTGGAATTTTCCCAAGGGTGATTATGACACGCTTTATCGTTTGATAGCAAGCATTAAGTGGGACACTTTATACTCGTTTAACAATGTTAACATGGCTACAGATTGGTTTTATAAGGCTATTTACCGCATCTTTAACCTTTGCATTCCTAAAAAAATGCGAAGACATGCAGGCGGCCGTGTTTATCCGATGTTTTATACTAGTAGTATCATACGCGATATAAGAATCAAAGCCGAGTATCACCGTCTGTGGAAATCAAATAGTGACGATATGGCTCGCGAAAATTTTAAAAAGTTACGTACTAAAATTAAAGCTGACATAAAAACTGCTCATATTAATTTCTCGAAAACTATTTCGCGGAACTTATGTAGGAACCCCAAGGAATTTTGGCAATATATGAATACTCTCCGTAACCCCGGAGGCCGCGAACCGCGAGTTACCCGCGGGGACGCCGAGTACTCGGGGGCCGGCGCGGCCGGCGCGTTCGCTGACCACTTCAAGTCGGTGTTCCTGCCGGACGCGCCCGCGCTCGACCCGGCCGCCGCTAGCGCCGCCGCACCCGCGGACAGTCGGCACGTTGATGTGCGCGCGTTCACCGCCCGGGACATACGGCGCGCTATAGCTAAACTTAAACCAGGCACCTCGCCGGGACCTGACAATGTACCCGCGTACATTATAAAGGGCTGTGTCGACGAGTTAATAAAGCCAATAACATTCCTATTTAACTTAATATTGAGCACTGGCATTTATCCATCAGTATGGAAAAAATCTCGAGTGACACCTATCCCTAAGTCTGGGCCTAAAAGTAAGGTAGAGAATTACCGTCCAATCGCCATATTATCTGCCTTAGCTAAAGTCTTTGAAATGACACTCCATAATTTATTACTACCCCAATGCATGCCATACATAACTGCGGCTCAGCACGCATTTCTACCTAAGCGCTCAGTCGCTACGAACCTGGTGGAACTCGTAGATCATATATCACGAGAAATGGATGATAGGGGGCAAGTGGACGTAATATACCTTGACTTTCAGAAAGCTTTTGACCGGGTTGACAATGACACACTGTTATTGAAGCTTGGTTCAATGGGATTCACCCCTAGACTCTTAAAATTATTTGCTAACTATTTATCGAACAGGCAACAGTATGTCAAATATGGCCCTTACGTTTCCAGCTCCTACCACACAAGGTCAGGCATAAGTCAAGGTTCAAATTTGGGCCCATTCTTGTTTGTCCTGCTCATAAATGACCTCCCTAATGTGTTACAAGAGTCTTACATCTCTATTTTTGCAGATGACGTCAAATTGCTGAAGGCGTGTAGAACGCAGGCAGATTGTGACGCACTCCAACGCGATGTAGACTCTGTGCTCAGGTGGAGTTTGAACAACAATCTTTATTTTAATTACAGTAAATGCGAAATGATGACTTTCACTCGCTCCACTCAGCCGCTTCTATACCAGTATTCGGTGGGAGGGGCGAGCATGGCGCGCGCGCAGCAGGTGCGTGATCTGGGAGTCTTGTTCGACCCCGAGCTCACATTCCGCGAGCACGCGCAGAACGTCGCCGTCGCTGCCAACCGTAGACTCGGCTTCGTACTGAGGAACTCTGTTTCATTGACCCCGGCGGCTACCCAAACCTTATACGCCGCTCTAGTCCGTAGTATCCTCGAAACGAACGCAGTTGTGTGGAGTCCCCATGAGGACAAATATATCCTAATGCTGGAACAGATCCAGAAAAGGTACCTTAGAAGCATGTATAAGAAGGTATACACTTGGTACCCATACATGTACCCTACGCTTTTTATTCAAGGTCAACTGGGCTACCAATCTCTGGAAGTACGCCGTTCACTCGGCCTAGCCAAATTCTTTCTTAACATATTAAAAAATAAAATAGACTGCTTAGCCTTATTAGACTTATTCCTGAGGCTGTCTGTACCCGACGTCCGCCTACTAACATACCTGCGGCCGCGCGCGCGAGGCCCGCTGGCCGAGCCGCCGGCCCGCACGGTGCACCGCGACCACTCGCCGCTCGTGAGCGCCGTCTCGCTGCTCAACTCCGTGCTCGTTGCAAATCCTCACTGTGACCTATTCGCTACAGGGTTGGGTTGCCTTATGACAGAATGCCAGCGATTGATCGAGAAGAATGCGAGGGGAACTAGTATAATGTAATATCTGACTAATAAATTTAATACCTAAATGTAAATTAATTTTGACTATTGCAATTGTAATTCAAATTATTTTATTGGACTTGATGTAATATCTGACTGTACGTACATAATAGGTACTTATATTATAGTATTATTTAATGATTTTTACATATTTAATTATATTTGTAACGATTTGGTATACTCTATACTGTTATGTTATAAATTTTTATAATAAAGAATTGAATTGAATTGAATAGATTGAGTTGGAGTACGTAATACGTATATTATAAGCGTGCCTTTCACAATCCAGCTTTTATTTCACATAATATAATAGGTATCTTAAGTTCAATTATAATGAAACATCTTGTATATAGTCATTATTTTCGCATTAGTGAGCCATTTAATATGCATATCCCGCAAGTAGAAGTAGTTTAAAAATTCTTAGCATTTTTCCTGTATCATCCATACTTGTCCATACTATTATTTACTAATGGGTACAGCAAGCTCTCCTTGATCACCTGCCAAGTAATTCAGCCGAGGCAGACTTGCAGAATAACTGAACAACTAAGTAAACAGCAGCGGTAATAATGTGTGTAAGGGACGTTATCCCAAAAACTGAACAACTTTCACAATATTTTCTAGGAAATTGAAAAATACTTTGCCATAAAAATATTTTGAATGGAAACGTTTTCTTTTTTCAGAAGAGTTTTTTTGTGAAGTTTTGTTCAGTTTCGTTGACTGAGCAACCCCTTTTAATTTTTGGAATACCCATCCCTTAACCTCTGAAATTTAACAATGGCAATATTAGAAATTACGTGAATGTGAAAGCAATATACAGGGTAGAAATTACTAATGCACATGTTGCGGTTCCTTCAATAATTCCCGAGCTCCGTAGGTTTACGAGGGGCGATCCGACAGGATCAAAGTTCTAATCCAACCCTGGTTAATAAATCAATCATTACTCCCTTCGGTTCAGCATTTACCACGGCAAATTATAAGCTAAACACAATCTATTACAAAGTCTTTGATCATCGCAGTCAATAGGGATTGTTTGTCTTCAAATGAAGATGACAATGATACATTTCTACATATAATACATTTATACATACATATACTTATAGTAGCCAATTTGTGGAATCATTCAGTGTGAAAATAACGTAAACGCTGACTGTTTTATCGCATCACGAAACAAACGATCAGTCGGCGGTGCAATAAAAATCTCTCTTTATTCTGCGCTTACAGCACCGAACCACACCGAACAATTTATTTCTTTGAAACCTGCTGTTACAGATTCAATGAACATTTTTTTATTTCAGTGCTCTGAAAATGATAAGTTGAAACCGGCTGGATTGCTATCATGAATTTTATGAAGCAGTGAGCGATGTGTCACCCGCACTGAAATATTTCTCGGTGCGCGATTATTTTCAGGACTGTCCCTTCTTTGAGTCCAATAAAACGTTCCAACTTCTGACCAAGCAGCGGATTTAACGAACGTTTCCAAAGTTATGGTCCATAAAACATTTCAACAAGCCAGTAAGGGTCCTAGCGCTGCAGCATTTTATACCGGGTGTAAGGGACAGCGTACCGTAAACTGAAAGGGGTTGCACAGTCAATCACACTGAACAACTATCAGGAGGAAATTCTTTCAAAAAAAATGGCTTTTCCATACAAATTACTGTCTGATAGAGGTGGTAATTTTGTATGAAAAAAGGCAAAAAAAAATCAATGCCTGAAAGAATTTTCTGGCGATAAGTAGTTGTTCAGTTTCGTTGACTAAACAATCCCTTTCTGTTTTCGGTACGCTGTCCCTTACACCCGGTAGTTAGTTATACAAAGGACCGACCCACCGTTTGTCGGTCTTTTAAAATGGATTCGAAAGCTATTTGAGTCGCATATAATAAATCTCCAGCAGGAAATTGCATTCTGGAGAAAGGACCAATCATTCTTTAGAAATGGCAATCGTGATCGCCAGTGACGCCTAGGAGACTAGGCACATAATATCTTTGAAAACTTACCTATACAAATAGCAAAGCATTGTCAAACTTGTGAGATCTCGCGATATCTCGCCTTGGCCAGAATCTCACGAGATTGCATTCCCTATTATAAAGAAGTAAGTACACGATTTCTGAGTGTGACACTCACACTTTCTCATAACTTATGGTAATTATTTACGTTATTTACATATATTCTAGGTACGACACACATTTTGTGAATGCGCGCAAACTGTGAGAGATAGTTAATCATCATAATATACCTGACAGACAGACTGAAAGAAACCGGGCGATTTAAAAGTTGTTTACTTTTACATCCCAACGGAGTCAAGCAAAACAAAAGTAATTTGAAACTCCTAGGAAATGTTGTAAAATTTTATCATCTTACAATACTGCCGACCTTGGCAAAAGTGCAATAAAATTTACTAACTCCGACTGGATTTATCACTTTCATTGTAACTCAAATAAAAGATTAGGTAAGGAGTATTTCAGCCGAGACTTTAACGTCTGTTTGTGAGATATAAAGAACAGAACTTCGTCTAAGTTATTACGTTTCAAGAGATTTAACTTGGACAAATAAACTTTGAGCCTTCTCAGAACTTTGCTAGAACTTATACTTCTAAGATAATCTCGGCATGACTATTTCATGAAGTTCTGCAAAAACTGATTCCTCGTTTGGACTCATAAGTTCATATCATATTAGGCCGAACGAACCATCCCTTACGAATTGACTGAACAGTATTTCTAATATACCTAGTTAACAAAAAACACTGATTTTTTCTATACAAAGAACTCAATGATGATCGCCATTTTGTTCTTCATAAAGTTCGCGAGCTATTTGATGATGCATGTTGGTTAGAAATGAATATTTACTTATTTGACTGAGTTCATATTGAAAACGTTCAGAAGGTAATTTTCAGTCCAAAAGGTGTGTTTTCAAGATAAGCCCTCGCAAAGACATAAAATTAAGTCCTGGCCACATTTATTCAAACAAAGAGCTAGGAGGAGAGCCGATTCTGAAACTGTAATTACCGCCATTCATATACGAAATGACTCCCCTCAACAGTTAAGTTTCTTTTAATCGCCACTATTTTTCCTCGAAAGGGGAAATAGCTAATGAAATGGTCCGGAGCTGAACCTGCGCTTTCGAGTGTAAATAAAGTATGTGCGGAGTGTTTACGTCTTGTGAAAGGTTGGGAGCTGATGAAATTGCCTTCATGGTTGACTGGAAGAAATAAAGAACATACATTGTTCCAGTTTCTTTCCTATCCTGACCTTACGCAACAGTTCGTGATTTTCTATGGATATCATTGTGTTGGACACTGAAATCATGCAAGGACATGAAAGTTTGCAGCCAGTGTAAAAGGCAATAAAACGACCTTGGGGTTAGGTCTGTTGTTGCTCCACATTCCTAGGACATAAAATATTCCTATTTCTTATAAAATCAAGCCAATGCCTGTCGTAAAAGGCACCATCTCGAATACACTCGTATATTCCTAAGTATTAAGGCCCGTATTTATAAACAGCTCTCAAGTGTGACAGCGCGTTTGAGTTTGTATCAGAAACGTCATTCCAATACAAAATGACCTGTCAAATCCGCACTCAATATTGCTCTCAATCTTGAGATGGCTTTATCAATACGAGCCTAAGTGTTTACGTCTTGTACAAGGTTGTGAGGCTCTTCCTGAGTTACATAGACTGAGTTGCGCGCAAGTCGCAAAATGAAGTTTTCAATGTAAGTAAGTAGTCCGCCAGTGCGACGTCATATAGCGTACAACTTGCACATACCTACTTGCATAATGTAAAACCGGCTTAAAAAGAAATTGAAAAAGTGTTACACCCGAAATCGACACATTCCAATAAGAGTCCTTAATCCAAAAACCTAATTATTCTAAATGTAGAACACGGCTGGCAAAATCACAATAAACTAATTTAGTATTCATGATTCGTTGCGGAAAAACAAAACGAGCTGAACATTGTAAATCTTCTAAATAAAAGCTGTGGAGATAAAAATATATCCCGATGTTACTGGGCATGCAATAAACTTTCCGTCCCATTGGGCTGCTACTGAACCTGCAAAGGTGCTCCCAATTTACTAAGGTGTCACCAGAAGAGAACCTCTTTACACAACAAACGACAGTGTGACATGAAAGTATAATGTTTTTGTACCAAATGGATGATCGTAACGTAGTTATATAAGTTCTGTGGGTAAGTTAGTCTGTTGCATGGACTGTGGGATATCGGATATCGCTTGAAATGTTTGCTGATTGTTTTGAAAAAAGAAAAAAGTTAAACAAAGTTTTTTCGGGATAGGATGGCATGGAATCTTCGTCCTAGTGGTCCACCCCGGGCAACAACTACACAGGCTTGCCTGTAAACACGTCTAGACGATCCTATAACAAAACGGTAGTAAGGGGCCTTTCTGCTTCGCGACCCTCTATCACCGGAGTCTGGTTGCCTAACAGCTTGCGCTGTGTTCCCGAGGTACCTAAGAGATAAAAACACAAAATTAAGTGAAGTTACACGCTTACAGAACACGCCGAATCGAATACTAATGAAATAACATGATATAATACCTGCGTATTTGATTGCGAATGAAAGATAAAAGCAGGTGTGAACATCATTTACATATTTCGCTATTCTCGCACAGTATTTTTATGGTAAGTATATGACGCAAATTCACACACTACCTGCCTTTTATTATACGCTTTTCATTTGGTATATTTCAGTGGGAATGGCTCCTGTATCCCCTTGTTTGTTTCAACCCTTCTTATTACCTCACTTCCTGTTTGTATAAAAGGTAACAAATTGTTCGCGCGTTCTGTCATGAAACTATATTTTTGGGGTGAATATTTCAAACACGTTTTTTGTACGGTTGACACACGACTGCGCTAAGGCTACTTATTTAAGCAAGAATTTAGGTATATTGATAATCAAAACTTGCAATATGATACTCTCTGGTTATTCCTACTTCTCGGTCTTTTCAACTGGATTTTACCTAATCTCCCGTCTCGAGACCCTCAAGGATCTATTCGAAGTAAGAGTGCATCTATTTGGTCTAGGCTAGGCTCGCTGCATTATTTAATATATGTCAAAACGTATTCCAAAAAGAAAGAGCGAGAGAGAAAAATCACCTTTCAAGAGATCTCCAGATTTTCGGTAATATTGCCAATCCCTATGTTCAAACAATAAGAAGATACAGAGGAACTAATAATCGTTTGTTTGTATGAGGAAAGTTGCAGCACAATATTGTGTCTCGCTTATTGAGTTCTTATCTGTTTTGTACCTATCCAATGTCTCGACACAACGAAGGGTTACGTTTTCGATCATATTCAAGCTCTTTTCGTTTATGATTAAAACTTAAAACGCCTCCAATGAATAACTAAGCGAATAGAATAATCTGGTGCAACGGAGGGCCTTTGGTCCCAGTATTTGTCTTAGTGCGTATCTGTCCACCCTACTAGTAGTAATAGTAAGTACTCCTCTGCTAGACCTATATGTTTGAGTCTGAGTCCTATTTTCTAACATTAGGTTTATTCCGATGCGATGGTTCATCAAATCAATCGACTACAGATATGTTATCTACATCTACACTATCTACACTAATATTATAAACAGGTAAGATTTGTATTTTTGTGTGTGTGTGTATGTTTGTAACGAATAAACTCAAAAACTACTGGACCGATTTCAAAAATTATTTCACTATTTAAAAGCTACGTTCACCCTGAGTAACATCGGCTACTTTTTATCGCAGGAAAATACATCATTCCCACGGGATAACTTATTTAGCAGCGGGAGACATCGCTGTCAGAAAACTAGCGTAAGATAAAACAAGTCACTTCAGAAATCACAAAGCCAATTACTTTGTAGAAGAAGACATCTAAACGCGATGATCCTTGTAGATGAAACCAGTGACTTAAAATGCTGTCGGATATAATGTTAAAAGATTCAAGTTATGTTTGTCTTTTCCCGTTGTTACACAGTGGCATCAGTTTAATTGGCTATCAGATTTCATAGTTGGCCAAATTGTTACTGGCGAGATTTAGCTGGAAATGGAACTACGTAGAGTTCTGCAGAGATAAGAGTGGAAACTGAATTGCCAACCTCAAATATAAATTCACATTATCATCTTTTATGAGATGGTTTTACTGAAACAAAATGTTGGTCAGGGGAAAATTCTGTACCTAATAATCATAGAAAATGTTTCACTTTAGTTCTCGATTGCAGCACCTATGAGATTATAATATCGGGTGTAAGGGACAGCGTACCAGAAACTGATAGGGGTTGCATAGTCAACGAAGCTGAACAACTTTCATCAGGAAATTCTTTCAGGAAATAAAAAAGAAATGGCTTTTCCATACAAATTGTCCGATCGAAATAGTCATTTTAGTATGGGAAAGTGAAATTTATTTACATTTCCTGAAAGAAGTCTCCCTATCAGTTTCTGGTACGCTGTCTCTTACTCCCGTATATTAAAACCATGGTTCCTTTTCCAATGAAAGAGTAAATAAGTAATAACAAAATCAAGCCAAGCAAGAGTCTAGTAAAGTAACTAGACTAGTAACTAGACTCTTGACTTATTCACGTATTTACAACAGAGCCTACAAAATTCCGAATCATAGTATACTGTACCTAGTCTTTAAAATTCAGCACAAGCGACACTTAAAAATCAACGAAGCGCCTAGGCCTAAAAGGAAATGCTTCAGACGACGGCTTAACATACGCCTGAAAGAAAATTTAGAGCAATGTAATTTTAAAGACAGACGTTATCTAACTTGCTTAACTCCAGGCGTTATCAGATTACCGATTCGGGTTCCCACGGTTCTTAAAAAAAACGGCGGGCAGGGTTGTTCTCGCGAATAAATTTGATTTAGTTATCAGACCCAACCTGCTTTACAGGGAACGTGCCCTGCATATTAAAAACAGCCCTTCAGTCGGAGTAAAAAGATTGACTTGCATTGCGTTACTTATTAGATGGAGTCGATAGAGTATCAGGAACTCTAGGCAGTGCGTGGAGTGGAATTCCCAACCGGAACACAGCAAGCTGCTTGACGCAGAATTTCAGTAGAAATGTGGTCGCTGGTCGCATCGCAATCTAGGCGATCTCGTGTGGGATCATTCAACTAGACTTTCGTCTTAAAAACTTACGACGTAGAGTCCTAAACAAAACATTCGGTTACCTTTTAGCAACGCTTGACTCAGCGTCAGCGGACGGAGTATAAATCTTCTGTTACTGTATTTTTCAGTCAAGCCTTTAGGAAGACGTGATTCATTATTTTTCGTGGTAGTATCGTCGCAAATAGGTGAAAATGAGACAGCCAACAAACACTCTTGGTTCGTGGAATAATTTTTACGCGACAGTATTTTGCATTGCTTGATACGAAAAGTGATGTATAAAAGAATGTACAGAATCAAATGATGATTAGGCCGCGGTTCCTCCCGTAGCATAGTGCGTTTTTCTACAGGAATAAAAATTTTCTCACAGTAAAAATAACCCAATACTACTACAATTTATTGTGGTGAAAGGATATTAAAGTTAAAGTCAGTAGAGTCAGGCAGCAGTTTTAGAATTTAATTTTTATAAATAGCCGTTTAATTTAAGTAGATAATTGCCATTTTTTAGCGGCAGATCGCAAAAAACTGACCAGCGGGAAATAAAGTGAAAAGTGTTTCATAGAAGCTTTTGTACGTTTGAACAATGTGTCCATTACGTAACAAAGAATCGCAAAGGATTTTAAGGGTTTTGCTCCGATAATGAGGGACTGAAAGGACAAAGGTAAGGTTTTCTCAGATAAAATAAAAGCAAGAATGTTTTACCTACATTATTTAATCTCAAATGATATGTCAAAAAGTTTTTTTTTTAATTCAAGAGACATGAAATAGAGTCTACGATTTAGCGAGTTCTTCCGGAACTCGTTGAGTTGACGGAACACGGCAAGATGCTTTTTGGTAGGAATCGAATCTGGGGTGGTCGCAAGCCATCCGCCATTACTTTAGGAAGATGGTTCAGCCACACCTATACACAAGAGGAGAGAAGGAAGAGATGGAATAATCCCATACCGCCCCCCACTACGTTAGTCTAAAAATAATAAGAAAAATAAATACGAAATCAATTACGGACTTTTATATTGAAATTTTTGTAAATAAATTCAAATACAACATAATCATTAATGTTCATTTCACTGTAAAAAGACTTTTACAAGTTATAGACTGTTTACTTGTACAGTTATTTGAACCTTTATTTGAATTCTACGTAGATTTTTAAGCTGATCTATATATTTTTTCTTTTCAGCTACCTATTCTTCAAATAAGCAGGTCGATTATAAAGAATACAAAAAAAACATACACACTAATAATAAATTGTACCTAAATTCAATCACTAGGTATTATTTTCTTGATAAAAACATCTACATAAAAGAGAACCGTACAAAATACTACATGCTTAGCTATTTCAGTGGCTCTTGAAACGCATAGTATATTATTTTTTCAACGTTTCATAAAACCAAAATTTACAAGTAGGTAGTAGGAACTATGATGTTTTATTGCGTAGTTGCATTTATCGTAGATGTAGATGTTTTATCATTGTCGTAAAAAAAAACGGTATTGTAACAGTTAAAACTTGCGGAATCGTAATTAAATGAAACGGCCATTTTCTGTCAACCCAATCTTGTACAATCTATACTTCTATCAATATCATTTTCACGTCTTCAACTAAAGTGTATTTAGCCTTACTCTCTGGCGCAGACTTTTTAATGCCATTGCATTCTTGTCTGTAAGCTTCAAAGAGCTTCGGCATGGCCATCTCGGCTATTTTGCTTACCAGCTCCTTGCGACGTTTACCCTGTTTAATAGATTGCAATTTGGCTTCGACGTCCGGATCTGAAAGAAGGGATTGTGTTTTTATTTACTTTGCAGTATTTTGTAAAATTTTATTATAGTGACTCGTTCTACTATAGTGAAGGAAGAAGCTTTCTTATTCCAGTATGATTGATTTTTTTTCCACCATTATCTAATTATCCGTGAAAATCAATCTCGGTCAGCTTCCTAATATACGGGATTGAACGATGGTACTGGTTTTTACATAGAGCAACTCCCACCTGACCTCCGCAACACAGAAGGGAAACCAGACCCCCGGGAGGCCAACCCAGCTGTCATAGTTTTCAAGCCGTCAATGCTAAGCAATGACCTCTAACATGGCTTAACGACTTATATCTACGATATTTACCGGGACCAACGGCTTAACGTGCCTTCCGAAGCACGGAAACGCTCGAGTTGTTTTACTACTACTGGTCATGGCTTGGCCATGGCGATGGTTGCTTAACATTCGTTATCGAAATGAATAAGCACTCACCATAAATGAGCGCACAAATATTAATGAGCTCAAATGAGCGCACAAATATTTATCCTACAGCACATTTTTTTCAATAACCAGCCGATTATACTTTGTGATGGAGTCTGTACCTTTCTCTTGAAGGAGAAGGGTATCTTATACTCCACGTGTGACATTGGCAGAATTGTGACTACACAAAATCCATTAATTAAGAATTACTCAACTTTTTGGGAATGGGGAGTCGACATTTTAGGAAGTGGACAAAATGGTCCTAAAGGTAATTAAGAATTGAATTACGTTGTGATACGTTTAGTTATAAAGTGTGAAAGAAATACTTTTGCTTGTTCAAGTGCTCCGTCTAGACTCCGTTGATGTCATTACATTATATGCACAAAATATATTTTTAGTAAGTATATTAAATTTGCTGTCTGTCTTATTGTTTGTATTTTCTGAATTGCAGTAAAGTATGTTTTATTGTATTGTATTGTATTGCATATTGTTTTGGCTGTGCTGAAGGACTGTAAACTAAGATAATTATATGCATTGATGATCTGTGACTAATATAATAGTTCATTTAATTATCAACCATGATTAATAGAAAAGTTTATAGAATAATTATACATATTTATACATTTCATTCATGTGTTATGTGCCTTGGTCATGTGCAAATATTCTTAGTTTTTTTTAATAATCTTCAATTAATTGCACTATCCCGCTAACTGCTACGTACTTTTCTATCACCTAAAGGTTGCCTGGCAGAAATTGCTACCTTAGCAATAAGGCCGCCTATGTTGTACTTGTGTTATGTTGTTTGTGTATTACTGTGTATTTGTCTCCTTAAGTGCAATAAAGTATTTTGTATTGTATTGTATTGTATTAATTTATTCTTCTTCTCAATGGACAAGATGCATACAAAATATTATCCGTATCTGAAAATCTCACAAAGTGATGAATTAAGAAATATCAACTTTGTGTTCCCCCTGGGAATGGAACCCATCAGGACCTCCAGATCGAGAGTCCATGGCTCAGACCACTAGACCACGGAGGCAGTAAAACACAGTGTATCTCAGAGTTACAGGACAACTGCCACCGTGGTCCAGGGATCTAAGCCATGGCCTCCTGCCATAACACAATATCGGTTGGGAGGACTATTGATGTCTTCCAAATGCCTCGATTCTGGCCGCCACATTCTTAACTGATTTTAAGATAGCATTTTTTTTATTCGTATTTTTTTATCCGTATTTCACTATATCCCTTGGATTTTCGCAAAAATTGAATTATGAAATCATTCTACGATATTAAAACATTTGAAGACTATCTCTGTTCCAAATATGAAATCCTTTACCCGTAATCAAGGCTTGGCGTAAGACATCGTCCAAAGCGAACTCCGGGTCAGCAAGGCACTCGCACTTCGTCGTCTCCTGACCGATGCACAAGTGCTCCACTCCAAAGTAGTCCGTTTCAATTTCAAAGTTGTAGTGGGATTTTATTTTGACTTCTGAAACAAAGTATTGGGTAAGTATAAGTATATTATTTTCATTAAAATTCTTCATTGTCACGGGAAAGTTCATTTCGTTAGAACTCTTGTTTCAGCAGTTACAATTCTACGTCAAAACGGATTTAGATTAACTTTGGTACTTTGGTAGAATCTAATCTATCGTACGATAAGACGTCACTCTAGGGAAGGATAAGGGGATTCTTTTCACCATAGGAAAATATTAATTCGCACGTGAACACTCAGGTAGCCACAAAAGCTATTAGCTAAGAAAAATAAATTGCTGCTTTCTACTGTAGCCGATTACCAATTTAGTATGGAAAATATAGATTGCATAGAAATACTGACTTGCTCTTAGTTCAATATTTCCCGTACACATTTTATGTTTTTCATCAAAATGTAGGACAATATCCGAAGTGACCTTGAAATCAGCTATAAGACTCAAGTTAATAGTCTTCGTAACTTCATTTAATCTGAAACATTCAACAATTTGATGAAATAAATTGATTTCATAATACATAATAACTAGGTAGATTAATCAGTTTTATTAATCCTATACAGGGCTTGCCTCAATTCAAGTACCTACTTCGTTATTCACCATCTTACTAAAGTTTAGTAACTTATTTATTGTGGTGGTTTCAGTTGTGTACTGGTTATTTGGTTATTTTAAGCAAGGTCTATTAAACATGAAGGTCGTCTTAATAAGGGCCTTACAATCAACCCTTTCGGGTGTTTACAGCCTTCAAAATCTCGCTCCTGGTTTGAAGGGTTTAAAATTTATTTAACTAGCTATCTCTGTCTCTGATAGTGATGTCCAAAAGTTTCCAAAAGTGAATGCAAAGCTTCTCTAAAAGCGTACTCATGAAAGTTTGGGTCGGGCCAGAAAGTTCTTTGAGAGGATTAACCCAACGACTTCCCTGTATAAATTCCAGTGGAATTTACTATTTGGAATTTGTAGTATGGCTATACTTTTCACAGGGTGTACTTTTAATTACTTTGTAAATATTTAACAGCAGTTTAAGATGTGAGTAAGCATAAAGTTTTTACTGCAGAAGAGTTTACAACTTTATGTTCTTTGCAAATTACCGAAAATACCGACATATTTACATTGCACTGAGGTCTCACGGTGTGCTATGCGCTTTGTTGTCCTATTAGTTCCAAACGCGACTTTAGTGGGATTTAAAGTGTTATATAGGTAGTATAGATAGTTACTTATCATCAAGCGAAATGTATACGATGTATGCTGTAATTGTATGCCACACTATCATGATCAGTTTATATACGTCCCAACCGAAGAGCACGCACGAGCCTACCCTAGAATAAGGCAATCGGGCTTTAGTCGACCACGTGGGCCAAGTACGGATGAATAGATGCACAATCTTGGAATTTCTTTGTTGGTGTGAGTTTCCTCATGATGTTTCCTCTTACCGTAAAAGCGCCGAATAAACATAGGTAAGTACCTACATACAATCAAATTCGGAAACCGAAAAAAACATCGGTACTTGGTGAATTTTGAAACACGACCACCTGCACAGTAGGCAGCGGTCCTATTAGTCCCGTAACTAAACGAATATAGAGCGCGTGAGGTATTGAGCCATTTCTTTTACGTGAATTCGGTTGCGCACCAAATCACAAAATCTTGACTAAAATTGTCACCTGTCACTTTCTATTATAACAGAGATAACAGAATAATATAGCAACGATTTTTGACAAGATTCAGTTAATTCGTGTTCCCACAGAATCGATAGCAATATGTATTTGAACAAATCTCACTTGAAACCAGTCAGCACCGCGTCCTGCAGTCCTGTCACCTTCAAATTCTTCATATGAAACATATTTACATGAGGGTGTCACAGTACTACAGCTTTTACAAATCATTACTTAGACGCTGGGTTTCAATGCGCAGGTTTTGATATTCATTCTTCATCTTAAAATCTTTTCTGTGAAAGAGAAAAATCTTACTTTATCTTTTTTAATTCGATTAGGCTTGCAGATATAGTAAATAAAAACTTAACAAGGGCACTTACTTGGGTATTTTAGTAGTGCTCCACGACATATTTCGGGATATTCGGAGTCCCTTCATCAGGTGAGTACGGAAGCGGAGTATAGCGCCCAGACCGGAAGTGCGAGGCGTGAGCGTGACTCGGCCGAAAATACTCCGCTTCTGCACTCTGATGAAGGATCTCCGAATGTCACGAAACATATCGAGAAGCACGACTTAAATACCCACTGATTAGAGAAAGTCGCTGCCGCTCCCTAATAGATAGGCTGTCATTCCGATTTTGTATGAAAAACTGTGAAAACCGCTGTCGCCAGTCGCACACATTCAAAGAAATACGTTGTATTTTCACTACACAAAAACGCTCGATGCTATTGGTTGCCCACAAATAGTTGAATAATATATCTATTCCACGTATTCTCTAGCGATAGACAAAGATAGAATAATAATCAATAATAATGTTGACAACAAGAACATATTTTGCACAATTTTCGGGCTAACTTTTGTTTGAATGAAGCTCATCATTTTGCCCAATAAAAATAAGGGTAAGCACGCACTGCGATTTTTATTTGCAAAATCTGTGATGTATGATGTTGTATGAAGGTGCACGCACTTCGGTAAAAAATCGCGCGAGATTCCAAATACAAATGCGCGAATATTTCCGCGCCAGCGGCTTTTTTCCCGCGGGCAAAAACGCCTTGCGTTTACTCTTAGACATTTGACAGTTTTGACTTTTGTAATTTTTTGACATTTGACTTTGAAATTTTTTTGACATTTGACATTTTTACGTTTGACATTTGACATTTTTGACTTTTGACATTTGTCATTTTTTACTCGTAAAATTTCACTCTCACCAATTTTTCATAACGCGCCTAAAGAAGTATAACTTACATTGTAAATTGTATCTGGAATCTCGCGCAAATATATTTTCCGTAAGTGCGTGCACCTTCATACAACTCTATACATCACATATTTTTGCGATTTTTTTTCGTGCGATAAAATATCGCAGTGCGAGCTTACCCTTATCAATTTACAAATTTGATTGGCAACCCAGACCAGGGATGTGGTAAAATTCTGTAAGTTATCGATAAAAGTCGTTCGTTTTACGAACACAAAAGTTAACAAGGATTTGATTAGAGCTATGTTTTTTGGGTGTTTAAAATTATTTTAGATGATAATTTTATTTCTGTATAGATAGTGTTAAAGTATTAGACTGATAACAACATATGATGATGAGTGGCACGCAGCTGACAGTTATAATAGTAAAGACAAGTTCCTATTTATTTTGGTGGTGTCAGCGGCCGGAGTCAATTTGTATGGGAGGGCCATTTTTTTTTTCATATTTCGACCTATGTTCCTTGGGGAAAGTTGTTCAGGTTGATGACAGAAATCCACCCTTAAAATATTTGTACTTAATTTAAAAAGACCTTATACAACGTGTAACAGAAAGGGTATATGCATCGAGAAATGTGTGAATCTACCCATGAAACTGAACAACTTTCCCTAAGGAACATAGGTCGAAAAACGAAAAAAAAAAAATTGACCTTCCATACAAATATTAGCTGACTGCACATTTAGTATGGGAAGTCAATTTTTTTTTTTCGTATTTCAACCTATGTTCCTTAGGGAACGTTGTTCAGTTTCATGGGTAGATTCACACATTTCTCGATGCATATACCCTTTCTGTTACATGTTGTATAAGTGTACTATATTATTTTGTGTCAGGAGTGAAAGAGTGCAAAAATCCCAGCCCGCGAGTGAGCGAAAGAGACGAAAAGGTGTAGATGCACTTAGGAAAGTTGTTCAGTTTCATGGGTACGTTCAACTCTTAAAATTTGATCAGCAATTTTTACACTAAAAAGTTTCACTAGTTCGGTCAACCGGACTTGCAATTGCAACCGAACTACTGACACTAGAGGCCGATAATACTGTAGCAGTAAGTAATATACTCGTATTAACTAATCTAAGAGCATTATAGTGGGACACATAATGGCTGCATAAAAAGGAAAACATTGAAATAAAACTTCAGTTTGATGGCATTGTTTTTCGCAATTTCCCACCAGTAATTTATATTTTGTTTTGCCGCTTTTGTTAGACAAAGGTAAGTGACGGTACAGCCTAGTACTTGGCCCTAGTGGATGGTCCATACAAAAGACCACATGGAAATCTATAAAAAAAAAACTAAATACCAAATTAACAACAAAATAAGGAAACAATGTTGTATGAAATTCCATTTTTTCCGTGTTTTTGAATCATTATTTCCTTATTTTGTTGTTAAGTTGGTATTATTGGGTTGGTATCCGTCAATATGGCACTTCGCGTATTGTTTTTTCTTACGTGCATGTTTGAGAAAAATAGTATTGTATAGGTACTTAGTCCAGGCCAAAGTCTTATAGATATCAGGAAGTCGCAGACAAATGTTAGCATTAAGAATGATCGTTGTTTTTTAGGAATTAGTAGTACACTTATTAGTACACTTCCCGCTAAATGAATGTAAGACTTCCCGCTAAACGAACATCGATATCGATAAATTCAATTGATTGATCATGGAACAACACTAGTGATATATCAAAATCATTTTGCGTTTAAACCAACAAATTCTTGAAAAAAGTAGTGTTTGTGACTATCCGATGGTAGAAAATTCAGTCTTTTCTCAAGGTACTTGTTTTATAATTTTTCAGACAAGTAATTATTGTACAATGTGGTTTTTTTTCGAAAAATATTACTAAGCGGCGCATTGGGAAGAAATTGGGCAAGACTGACGTAAGATTCCAAGCGCTTGGACAGATATAGGTACTGAGTACCTAACAGTGGCACGCGTCAAAAGCTCACATCGCCCTTCTACGCTAGCTCCATTTACTCTTCTGTGTAAATACCCAAGTGAGAGCCCGTATTAAGTTCTTATTTAGTTCAGACTATTAAGTTTATTTTTTAATTTGCCTAAACTATTAGGTATAAGGGTTATAGCAACGGACCTATAGAGCTGTGGTACTTAATAGGTGGTACTGTTTGTCGCCTAAAGTGATATTAGAGTGTTCCTTTACGACACTTGCCATGTACTTATGTGCTTCAGGGAAGACAGTTTCATTGAACACACAAACTGCATTTCCAGAGTTTGCAGGAAGCACTCGTCTAGGCTAATTAGTGAACTTGCTTCTAGTGTTACAAGTTACAATTATATCAGTTGTAATTGGCCCCTATTCAGTGGGAATAGAATCTATCTAAAATAAGACATTGGTAGCAATTCGTAGTTACAAAAATCACAACTCAACTAATATAAGTCTTTACCTGTCATTTTATATCATGAGAGAACAGAAAGGACAGAAGGAAGGATAGTAATGGCCACGATGCGACAGAAACGCGATTCAACTAAAATAAAATCATATCTGACATTTTCTGCTACGAGAGAACAGAGAGGGACGACACTATAAACGCACTAATTAAGTATAATCCTGTCAAATCAAGAATCTATAAAAAGAAGAGCCCTTTGTAGTGCGGGAGGATGACGACCAAAATCCTTGGTCCTTGAAACTGAACAATTTATAACTAGGAGGCTACGAGGCTAAGTAGGAAACTAATTAAAATAAGGCGGGCTATTACTACCTTCGTTTCTTTCAGTTCGCTCGTGCCAGAAAATAACATGTACGGCCTTATTTTAGTTAAATCGTGTTTTCGCCGAATCGGAGCCATTGTCTACTGCTCTATATGGCACTATATGGCCTCCTCCCATTAAGATATCAGTTGGATTAGCAAGCCAACCGCAGTGTAAGGTATTATTAACATAGAGCTTTGTTGTCCGTTTACTACAAGACTTCTACATAATTGAGGTAGACGCAGCTATTATTAAGCAAATCATCTCTCAAATTTCTGCTTCAACATATGGCGCATGTGCCGCGTCTACCTCAGTTTATACAGGGTGTTAATTTAATTGCGTGCCATAGCTTAGGGGGTGTTTCAGTAAAGTAAAAGGAACCCATAAAAAATAATAAAAAAATTCCAACTCAAAAAATTAAAAAGTCAATAGTCGGTATTTATTATGATTCCAAGAGCTGCGTCTGGACGCCGCGCTATAATCGAGCCTTCGCGAGTCGCTATCACTGGTCGATAGCGACTCGCGCGTCGCGCGGGATTGGTTATAGCCATGTTATAGCGCGGCGGCCAGACGCAGCTCTGGGAATCATTATAAAAACCTACCCACTATTCTTATTTTTTTCTTGGATTTTTTCTTATATTTTTTATAGACTCCTTTTACGTTACTGAAACACCCCCTCAGCTATGGCACGCAATTAAATTATCACCCTGTATAGAAGTCTTTGACTACAACACGTGAACACGTCCATCATCACATCACAGTGCAAGTTATCCAACAGTTATAAGTGCAGTTGCAGGCCCAAGTCAACATGCCCTAGTCTATCCATTACTTGTAAGAACTAACAAAGTGGCAAACTAACGGGCATTTAGCGTCGCCAGCTTTTGGGAGTTGACCGTTTGAAATACTTACCATGATACGAAAAGAAAAAAAGAATGAAGTGCAAGTAATTATATTCACAAACAAAATGGTGTTTGTGAATATAATATAGATACTGCACTTTTGTTTCTACCTGGATAATATTTCTGTTACAACTTACTTGCGATGGCTGGAGTAAAATCCTTTGAGTCTTTTTATAATTATAATTATTTATGGAGTCTTGTCATGGCTCGTGGCCACAGTGATTTAAATTGTACGAGTATTATTTCATGTGTTTATTTACTGATCCACCATGATCCTGTTTTTTTTTTTTTTTTTCATTCATCCATTATAGGAAAGGCAAAGGAATGTATTTTGGATTGACATTCATTTTTTTAAATAGTTATGATGACATAAACGACCAAGGTTTTATACCTCCAGAAATCCATATCAAAACCACTAACCACATATCTACAAGATATACCTACCTATCTACAAGTATGATGTGGTACATTGCTATTGATTCGTTGTGGGCACGACTTAACTAAATCTTGACCAAAATTATTGCCGCCCCTTTCTGTTCTGTTATGATAGAAAATGACAGATATAGACTTGTATTAGTTATCCCATTATTTTTGCAACTAATATACGAATCAGTACCATTATCTGATTAAGAGGTTAAAATAAACCATCTTGAAGATTAGGGTACGCACCTTTAAAGCCCTTTTTTAATGCCCTTGATTTTGTTTATCTCAACATTTGTTCATTGCTCTTACCGCCACTTGTGCAAATATATACAACTTAGAATACTACTATTGTTCAACGTACGAATGCATACTATTTTTTTATGCTTGTTAAATATATCTTCACATGGTGCATAATTGCAATATAGAGAGTAGAATAAAACTACCTAAATATACTAAACACAACAGCATTTCGTTTTTTTTTGTTAAAGTAACTCGATTTTTCACTCGTTCAAATATTTTAAAGCAGACTCAATGGTATAGATTCGTATGAGCACAAAATCACTAAATCTTGACTAAAATGGTCACCTGTCAATCCTGAGAATACAAAAAGGGACGGCAACAATTTTATTTAAGATTTAGTTAAATCATGCTCTCCGCGAATCGATAGCAATATCAATCACACAAAAAACTAGCTATGTGGCTTATACAAATTAAAACACAATTAAGGCGTATGCCGGCAATATGTTTTTGCTCATAAAAACAGTGGTGCATATTACTTACCTCATAGGCTTTTCCAATTAAATGATAAAGATGCGTTATAGAACACCCTGTAATGCAAATATTACGTCAAACGTAAATAAACAGCTAACAGAACAAAAACAACTCGGTTGGAAAACAAATTATACATATAGCTATAAGTAATGAGATAGAAAGATCGTTGATTTAGTTGATACACTTTACTTAGTAGCTGCTTAAGTGGTAGCTGAGAGTTAAAAAAATTGCAAAATGAAATTAATAATTGTCGTTGCTTTTCTAATTTCAATGATAGGCATAAATTCAGTTTCAGGCAGTTGTTGTTCATGTCCAGATCCACATCCAGGTAAGCTTTTATATTATGGTTGATCTGACATTAATTTTAGTATGGTTGAGCTTTTTTATGTTAGACTAGCTTTCAGTCAGCGGTGTCACCCGCAGCTAAAAAAGTTTTCCCGTGGGAATGATGTAATAATTTCCCGTGGTTTTACCAGTAGCCTTTTTTTACTCAGGGTGAACGTAGCCTAACTAATGGTGAAAGAATTTTTGAAATCGGTCCAATAGTTCTTGAGTTTATTCGTTACAAACATACACACATCAAAAATACAAATCTTTCCTCTTTATAATATTAGTGTAAATGTAGATGAGTATGAAAATATGTACCACCAGAAAACCACCACTTTTAGGCTCGTATTTATAAAGCGATCTCAAGTTTGAGAACAATATTAAGTGTGGATTTGACAGGCCGTTTTGTACTAAAATGAAATTTCTGATACAAACTCAAACTTGCTGTCACAATTGAGAACTGATTATAAATAGTTTTATTAATTGCCTACTTACGGTTGACTGAAAGTAATTACCTGTACCTACGAACTTCTTAAATCAACAAAAAATCTTACAAAAATATATTAACCAGATGAGAGCAGACTCAACAATCAACATCCATTAGGCACAAAGAGAAAGAACTGGTGGATTGATTGTTTGAAACATAAAACGTATACCTATTTTTAATTCAAAATTTTTAATTCTTATTACAGATATAGCAGATTTGATCGTGCCAGCTAAAAAGGGCGATATGGAAGAGGTCCAAGAGTTGGTGAAATCTTTCATAAAAGTATGCACGAAGGGGTTACGAAAATATAATATAAAATCTTTAGACCCACTAGAGTTTCCAATTTTGAAAGTGGACTTACAAAACGGCGTGTTCTTCCATTTAAGAGACTTAGTCGTTCGTAATTTGAGTAATGTGGATATTTACAACTCTGTGTAAGTAGATAATAATCATACTTTTCTATTTCTTTAATATGACTCAAATAATATACAAGGCGACCAATAATTCATAGATAACACTGCAAGGAACAACTTTCACATGAAACAACACCTTAAATATTGACTTTTTTGGAAAAAGCCAAAAGAAAATCGGAGTCTCTTTTCACTAAATTATAAATCGATTGCGCCAAATTGTATAGGGAACGAAAATGTTGATATTCGTTCATTTTAGAACAATTTTTTTTTATTATGGACTGATCCTATTCTAATTTCGTCTCGATAAATAATAGGTAGGTAGCTATCCATGATTTCCCTGATACGATACAATAATGTATATTTTATTTGAAATTAGTTTGTTTTTAACTGAGCTAATTGAGAAAGTGACAAAGACAGAACAAAAGATATATAGGCCCGTATTTATAAAGCGATTCCAAGATATTGAGAGCAGTATTAAGTGTGGATTTGACAGGTGTAGATGTACTGAAATTACATTTCTGGTACGAACTCAAACTTGCTGTCAGTCTCAAGCGCTGATTATAAATACGGGCCATAGAACTGCAGTGCCCAGAAGCCGATATCCAGCGTACCGTTACCGTGGGAACAAACTGGCTGACACCAGACCCCTGCGGGAGATTCTAGTATCCCGCTTTGGTAGTATCGCTCAGCTGAACTTATTCACCGGCTAGCTTGTGATGCTGCTATGCTGTGCTGCCCACTCTAGCGCAAAATATACACAAATCTGTGCAGACTGTCATTAATTTTAATCTTAGACGAATAATAAACCATATTCGAGACAAAATTTGTGTCATGTCCCGTCCATCCCACACTAATTAATAAGACAATTATCAATTTAATGTTTTAGATTGGATACAAAAGCTAACACTACAGAAATAAAGCTGAAATTAAATTTGAATATGTCAGCAACTGTGGCTATAATCTTGAACGATGGTGAAACTGTGTTCGCTGTGGGAAATATTCAACTAAATTTAAAAACAAGTAAGTTCTTCCATGCTGGACTGGGAGTGATAGAAAAACATAGAATGTGCCAGCTGCATCTCCTTCCGGGTATGCTGTAAAAATCAGCTAAGGGATTCGAGGGTTTCAGACTTTCAGTATTGTAATTTAGGCGATGGGCTGACAACCTGTCACTCGGTCACTATATAGCAATATACAGTATAGATCAATCTGGAATAAACCTGAGTTTTTGGGGTGGGATGGGATCCACCTCCTAGCTGTCCACCCCGGGCAACGGCAACACAGGCTAGCCTGTGAATAAGTCCGGCTGAATGATCCCAACAAAGCGGTGGTAGTGGTAGGCACCGCAAGGGGCCGCTTGGCTCGCTACCACCCTCTCACCGGAGTCCGGCGCCAAACAGCTTGCTGTGTTCCGTCGGTGCGTGAAAATGCCAGTGCCTTAACAGGCATCCTCTGGGTTTGCTCACTCCATCGTCGACTCTGTCATGGTCATTCCTGACCTAGGTGTCTAGAGTCAAGGGCAAACCCATTCCGAATTAAAAAAAAAACTCAAAACTTGTCAGACATGGCGGAATGACCTTTGTTTAGGTCGTTTACGCTCTACCTACCCCATTAGGGATAAAGGCGTGATTATAATGTATAATCTAAGGGCCGCAATTATAGTCGAGACTCAGAACCGCACTTGGGAGTCGATCAAGCAAGTTTAAATTAAACTTTTACTCAGAACTTGAGTAGCTTGTTAATTTATAAACGCAATCGCACTCAAATCAGGTCCGATTACGTAGTTCGAGTTCATGAGTTTGACTTGCCGCTTTTTTTTTCCGAGTAGCGCTCCGTTACATGGATTATTTCAAGAAGATACGTATTAAACATAAAATATATGTTTTAAATATCAAATATTCAAAAGGGCTATATTATTTTGTTGTACATATCATATAATGTAAAAGATTTTATAATGAATATGAAAATATAAATAGTATGTGCATTTTAATAAAAATTACCACAGACATGTAACATGAAATGGAACGTATCAATACTCAGCGGGTTAGAGTGACTCAACCAATCAGCGACCAGCGCCTGCCGGCGAGTGATTTGGTTGGTGGAATTTGGTAATGGTGGATTTTGCAGCGTTGCCGTTAGGGTACATTTTACACATTTGACGTACCTTTTTGGGCTCCCATGTGTAATGTGTAATCTTGCCAGTACATGTGTAATTTCTTTGAACTCACCGCCAAAATATCTCAATCAAAGAAATAAATGAGCGGTGCTGCGTATAGAGAAACGTAGAGAAAGCTAACTCATTTTATCTCCCTTGCTCTAGCAAAACTCCATATTAAAGCATCTCTTTCACTCATCACAGAAGCAGCGATCTCACTACCCAATTTACCGGGCCCTAAAATATTAGTTTACAATACATTGCTGGATGTACGTTAAGCCCGCGTTAAAAAGTAATGGCGTTTTCAATCCAAAAAACATCCAAAAAATTACTACAAAAAAAAAGACTGCTGTTATGAGTGATTTGAGAAAAAAAAATGCTCATGTACACTTTTGTCACAATATGTACACTTTTTGCGGCGGATATGTGTATTTTGGGATCTCGGTTGCGGCAACACTGGGATTTTGATTTTGACATTATTGACAACCAACATACCCCAACATACAAACAAAATTTTATCATAAAAGTATGTAATTTTATTTATATTATTAGCGCTGTTGCTGTAGCGCTTCATCAGTGGCGGCCACAGATTACCCAGTAACTATAGGTACCTACTTAGCGGCCCGCTCATCACGCTTGCTTTTATGGTGAATGCCAAGTGAATGCGGTGTCCCGGCCGGTGCGGTGCTGTGCATCTTTTAAAGGTAAAGAGTTAACATTATACTACGTTTTTAAACTGTCTTCTCCCCTTCTCTCACCCACGTCTAGAATATTTTCAAGGAGGCATAGTGACCGCCCAGTATGCAAGTAGCCCCTGTCACACTGTCCTATTCTATACCTACCTGTGTGTATTATTCTGGTATGATTCAGGTTACTTCCATGCTGGACTGGGAGTGATAGAATAACATAGAATGTGCCAGCTGCATTTCCTCCCGTGCATGCTGTAAAAATCAGCTAAGGGAATCGAGGGTTTCAGTGTATTGCAATTTAGGCGATGGGCTGACAACATGTCACTATAGCAATATACATAATCACCTGTATAATAATAACCCTCAAAATTTGTCAGACGTGGCAGAATTTACCTTTATTTAGGTCGTTTTTGCTCTGCCTACCCCGTTAGGGATAAAGGCGTGATTTTATGTATGTATTCATGTATGTATGATTCAGGTTATTAAAGGTATAAGTAGCAATTTTGACAAACAAACTTACTTTCATTCATAGATAACATAGACCAATGTTTTATAATGTTCCAGGTATGGAGTGAGGACTGGTTTAAGGTCAATTCTTCATGAAACCACTCGCTGAATGCAGAACTAGACTGAAGGGAACAAACTATTGGCTCCAATGAATCAGAAATAAATAAAACTATGGGGAACATAATTAACTTCTGAAAGAAAATAAAACAACAGGTGATAATACAATAATGGTAATACAAACAAATTGTGGTGTCTTGTATTCTGTAGTAGGTATATACTCAATATAAATTATAACGGCATCTGTGTTCTAGTGGTGTGAGCCTTGGGTTCACCCGTGTAGATTGTGGGCTCGATGCCCACTTTGTGAGATTTTGCACAGTTTGGTGAGAACAATCCAGCCTGAATCACTTCATCATCAATCAAGAAAAAGGATTCTGTGTGTCAGAGGGCACATTAAGCCTCTAAATTACCCTAAAAACTTCACATGTTTCTCCAAGTGGTGTAAGAGGGCAATTCAACCATCTATTACACAGTTCTTTGGACTTTGTTGCATGTACTAAATGAAAAACTATTCTCTAGGTAGATAAAATATAATTTTATTATTATTATTATTTAATAATAGCCCAGCAGCAGAATTGCTGATGTGGCTATATCCGTAGCTTGTGTGTGCACTAATATTTAATTAAAGTCCATTATTTATGATTCACTTAAAAGTCCTTCACATTGTATTTTATTGTTCACTTTAAAATTTTGTTATTATTTAACTACTTGTCAAGTCTATTTTTAAAAGTGTTTGTGGAGGGAGCATTGACAATTTCTTGAGGGAGACTGTTCTAAGTATAAATGACTCTGTTGTTGAGGGTGTGGTAGCCAACATTTGTATTGGATCTTGTCCTTGCAAGTATTGCATTATTCTTATGCCTACTTTTATGTACAGTGTTCTTATTTATAATTTGTTTCTGCTTTTCAGATTATAATTGAAGAACAAAGGGCTTGCTGACGGGCTTACTGAAACTTACACATTAATATTCTGGACTTCACAGCAAATTAATGTCATACGATTAGTAAGAGTAATAATGTAAAGTATCCTTTCACCGTTTACTATGAAAGAAGTACTTTTTAATTGTGACTATGACTACTATTCCCACTGGGTCACAACCCGGCGCCGCGAGGAGGCGCATGGTGCAATCGAGAGTGACCCGTTGAGCGTACCGGCTGCGCGCAAAACCCTGCCAGACCTGCGCAGCCGCAGAGCTACAGTTCACCACCCGCCGCCGCCGGCAGCTCCACCTCCACCTTGGGATCTTTGGTTACGGAGAGTATAAGTTACTTAGAGTCAGTGCCCGCACAGTTGATCCAGAACCGAGCATCCAGACCAGATAATGAGCCTGTCAGCCAGCAATCGAGGCAGCCGCGGGCCATACAAGAAAAGAGTATGCTTTCCGAACCCCGGCGCTACATTTCCAGACCCGTTAAGTACCTGTGCATTTAGCAATACAATACAATACAATACAATAGCTTCTCACTCGTAGAATTAATTCAGAACTATGGTTTCTCAAATTAATTACCAATTAATTTACATTCTAAATCCTGTCTTAGGATCAAACCCACTCATGGGGGACCATGAAGCGCTGTGTTCGGAGGTTAATGGACGTTAATGTTTATCAAACCTAAGTGAGGGGGTAGCACTATCTCAAGCACAGTGACTTTGCTGGTAGAGAATAACAACTCCCGCCACCAATCCTGATAGATCCTGGAGCATAGGGAGTGTGAGGGGTGCCCAGCCAGGCCATAGGCCACCAGGCGTAGGAACGCCTGTAGGAATAGTGAATAGATCCTAGACTTACAAAACATCTCACAGCAATTAATATTGCTTATTTCCTACCGGTAGCGCACCACTTTGGGTTTCCCTTGCTCAATATCCTGTATCCGCTTGCACTGTGTAAAGGTACTGCTAGCTGCCGGGGTCCGAGAGGGTTGTATCCTGATATTTATTCTCACACCTGCCTACCCTATATCGGTAACCCACCCGATTGTCGTCTGGAAGAGAAAGCGCCTGACAGAAACGTTAACGCAACGTTCCCGCACGCCCGCGTTTGCTATTATCATTGATGCTGAATCTCTGTCCCGAGGCAGACTTTAGTAAGAGCCTGTCAGGGTTACATTATCATCGACATCGCTGCCACCATCACCCAATTTGCATTGCACCGCTAGCTGATACCTATCACGCTCACCTGCTTGGATCCGTGTGTGTATGCTTATTTCATTGCACTCGCACAATCACTGTCTGCCGGCATAAAAACTCATCTGTCTGCGTTGCAAACCTGTCCAGTCCGTAGCCCAGGAAGGCCGGGAATCCAGGGGGACCCATCCAGGTTTGAATTGACCTGCCACCACGCATCGTCCAGCGCACACCGTCATAACTAGTCGCTTTCATTTTCATTAACCAAATCCTCTCTCTGCCCTAGCATCCTCGCATCGCTACTCCGGGACGCCGAGCTGCCAGGGAACCTGCCATGCTAAGGAACACGGTTGTCCGATACCCGCCATCCAGGTCCACGCACCTTGCGTCCATCACCGATTAGTATATAGATTAGGATTAAGTTTAGGATTATTGTTACATGGGTTGTGTATTTTGTTGACTATGAATTACCAAGAATATATGATTGTAAACTTTGTATACTGTTTGTTTTCACCCCCAAACCTGCCTCCAGCTAAATTCGAGTCTCTAACTCACACATTTTAATACGTAGGTAGGTACCAATAGCCATGCTGTTGCTGCTGCACTCTTCCATGCTGGACTGGGAGTGATAGAAAGACACATGTGCCAGCTGCATCAACTCCCGGGCATGCTGTAAAAACCAGCTAAGGGATTCGAGGGTTTCAGTGTATTGCAATTTTAGGCGATGCGATGGGCTGACAACCCGTCACTATAGCAATATGTATAGGTACCTACACATCATCTGTAAACCCTCAAACTTGTCAGACGTGGTGAAACGACCTTTGTTTAGATCGCTTTCGCTCTGCCTACCCCATTAGGGATGAAGGCGTGATTTTATATAGTATGTAATAGTAGCCATAGCCGGGCAACTATACCTATTACATAATAATAAAATTATTGTATGTTAATAATAATAAAAATAAACAATTAATAATGAAAATAAACAAAACATACAATAATTTTAGGCGATAGAATAGGTATAATAATGTAGGTACCTACCTACAATTAATATGTAACAAATTAATTAAAATAAACAAACTATCAAGCAGCGATTACATTACCCGGCCGATCGGGCCCGATTTGATATACATTGCTGCTTAGCTTCAGTAGTTTTTCAAGTAAGACTCTTGCACAAGTAATGTAATGTCAAAACGGGCCCGATCGGCAGGGTAATGTAATCCCTGCTTTAGGTATGCAGCAATTTTTTTTGCAACATAACTTTAGGGCTCCTACACACTATGCCGCCGGTAAACCATTATTTTCGAGATGTAGGTAGGTAACCAAATAACCAAAAAATGGGACCTTCTTTGTGTCCCCCCTCCCCCTCCCCCCGGTCGGACCTCGGAGGGGTCCGGACTTTTAGTGTGTATGATTATGATTTATGATTTGAAAATGAGGGGTTGCGCCTACAGCCCAACAGCCACTGCGACCTGTGTAGATCTATTGTAGCTAACCCTCCTAATTTTTATAGGGCCTCATCCAGTCGGGCCCTTTTGAAGAATGCCACGATCTGTCTGGGGCCTAAACCTTGGACGTCTTGAGGGATCAGCTGATAGCTGCCCGTTGCCCTATTTCTAGTGTGAGCCATAGCGTCACACTCGCAGAGGACGTGGATTAGTGTGTATACCTCCTAACTAGTCCAGAGTTCCGAAGTCAAAATTCCTGCTTCTGCCATTTCCCTCTAGATTTCCATATGAGCATTCATTTACCGATCTATAAGTATTATTTTATTAGTGTGAACATGTCCATGTGATGATGTCAAATAAATATAATATATTACTGTCAATAATATAATGTACCTATTGTTTATAAAAATACATAAACAGCAAGTTCATAAGTATAATGTTATTTTAATCATCTAATTTGTAGATGTTGAGTGCCTAACATACCCACCTATTCTATTATTTTATGTACCTATTGTAGTTGTTACCGGCAATCTGTATAATACAGGCATTATAATAATATCATGGATAATATATAATGCCTACACTATGTATAGAATAGAATGCTTTAGGCCGATAGGCAATGTGAGAAATATCTACCTAACTAATTTTAAACTATAAAATAATGTCATGTTAATGTAAGGTATGGGGCATGTACTCAGAAAAAAGAAATTTTATTTTATATATTTATTTAAAATTCTTACAAAACGGCTTCGAGGCAGACCATCAGATAAGTTGTTTGATGCAGATGGTCCTTCTACTTCTGTTTGGATCTGCCGGAATGGCTGTTTCTTGTACAAACTGATTGTCTGGCCCTGGGATTAAGTAGGTTAATGGTTGCTTCTTCCTCTAAAATCAAATGTGATTGAATTCCCATTTTTCAGTAAAATTTTCAAATTTTTGGGAAGAAAATTGTGGTTCATTGTCAGTTCTTAGGCTCTTACACCTTTTACCATGTCTTGCCATAATGTTTTTCAAATGTAATGGCTGATAATGATGTCAAGCTCAGTGTAATAACTTCTGGATAGTTGAACAGTAGGTATAATATCTCTTACAACTAAGTATTCATTTCCTTTGTAGGTACATAAATCAGCTGCTACATTTCTCAAGGACATTGTGGAACTTTTCCTGGTATAATCGGTTCAGGTTGTTGTGCAGTAGACTTGATGCATGTCTCACAGGTTCTCTGTCTATGTTTTAATGTCCAGTTCTATAGACGGCAACGCTGCCCATAAGGTATACAAAGAAGTGAGTTTACTTGTGTTTTAGACGGTATGTGCTTGAGTTTACTAGCCTCTGGGTACCTACTGTTCAAAACGTGTTATCCATGCTGTCTACTCGCTTCCCATGACACTGAATTGCTGTAGAGGTGGTGTGGAGATGCCGGGTAAAATGCGAGACAACACATTAGCATCCATGGATTGAGGTTAGGTACTGTTTCTGTTGCTGGTTGCTTTGCTCAAGTAACCTGATGTCCTGTTGCTGTTGTTCGAGTCGATTTCTTCCGCCATTCTGGCTTCTTCTGGGTGGGTTTTTGAGGAATCTTCAATAATAAAATAACGTCCGGCATTCTAAGACAACCTGTCAAATTACGATTAGTGATGGGGTAATGTTCACACTAGTGCTGTGCCTAAACAAGCTGTAAGAAAAACTCTAGTATGAAGCCTGAACAAATCAAAATGGCGCATAACTTTGCAAAACATATGGCATATCAGCACTTAAGTCAACTCCAGACCACAATTAACTGATACGTGACTAGCGACCCATCCTGAGTGCGCGCTCGCGTTCCAAATTTGAATTATCATGTTTATAAATTAGGAGCGACTCGGATGAAGTCTGAGTCGTGATAGCGTACATAAGTAGGAACTAAAAATTAGACTGAGTAACACAGGCGACTTAAAACTGTACATAAAACTAGTATCAAATTTGAGTGACTTTTATAAATACAAGCATAAGAAGTACCTGCAGAAAACATTTGAATGCTGTTAATATTAGTCAAAATGATTTAAGAAGCCCTTAAAACCTTTTCCCTTTACAGATGAATTGCTCTGCACAACAAAGTATGGATTCTCCGCCACACCAGATAAGAATGGTGTTACCTATTTCACGGTGTTACAAGAAAAGACTAAATGTAACATAAAAAATGATGCAGATTTAACTTTCAGTCCCAGTTTGGATGAGGCCATACAGCAAGGTATTTTACAATAAAGTTTTTTTTTTCAACGGTTTTAGAGGACTTTTGTACGATGAGTACATGCCAGCCTTATTGTTCCCTATAAACGCTAGTTCACTCTATAATATAAGAGTTTTTTTTTAAATTATCTATTTGGTTTTCTTTTTTTACAATCATGTCATGATTTACAATTTACATTAAAGTGGGTAATACAGACAAAAGCTCAGCAATTTGATACTGGCTTATCTTCTTCTTCTTCTTCTTCTTCTTCTTCTTCTTCTTCTTCTTCTTGATACTGGCTTATGATTTACAATATTTTGAATTTTACCGTAAGATTATACAATTACATACATAATTATAATATAAGTAGTTATTCAAAATTAATAGGTAAGTTAATGTTTACGTTTTAAGTATTATTAAAAGATTTTAAGTTATTTATAATGGACTCTATGTAAAACCAATATGATTTAATGGTGGATTCTTTTTTGCACATGTCATGTCTAGTCCGTTGCAAGGTGACACCGTGACACTCCGAGGTTTCTGCACACACTCTCATGTGAGGTTTCCAAATCGTGGACTATTGGACTATCAAACGACGGTACTGGTTTTTACACGGAGCGACTGTCATCTGACCTCCGCAACCCAGAAGGAAAACCAGACCCAATCCTAGTTTAGGTCAAACACAACCTTTGAATTTCTTCGTAGGTGTGTGCGGGTTTCCTCACGATGTTCCTTCACCGTAAAAGTGCCGTATGAAATTCGAAAACCGAAAAACTCATTAGTAATGCAGCCCTAATCCACTACACCATCGGGCTTATAATAATAATCTTATTCAATAATCCCACAGTGTATAATTTTGTTTCAGATGAAGTCGTACACAAGTGTCACGTGATCTTCAACCCAGAAGACCAGAGGTGGAAGAACCAGTTGACAGTAAAAATAGTCAAAGCAGTTGTAGCACGAATGATAGATAACTTTAGAATTGCTTGCAGAGTTATGCCAGCTCATAAATATGTCACCGATATTGATTGTTAGGCGTAAATTAATGTAAAGTCATAGTGGTCTTAGAGTAAGCGTAAAAAAAAATAATTGCCAAAAAAGCACACACAATATACAAAAATTGATAGTTCAATTAGAGTCACGTCAGGCTCAGGTCGCATTGTGAAGGTAAAATTGTGCTGGATAGTACGCTGGACACAAGATATTTTGTATTTATTAACCAAGTTAAGGTAACCAAGTTACATTACATTGAACAGTCATTCAATATTTAACGGCGTCCCAATAATATAATGATTATATTTGTAAATAAAGTTTATTGTTTTGTTTTCCTGTAGTATTTCCTTTTCTTCTATTTGATAATTTAATTATTTTATATTCAATAGAAAGACACCTGACACCTTTGTATGGGAAGGCCAATATTTTCTCATATGATTTCAACCAATCTTACTTGGGGAAAGTTGTTCAGTTTCATGGGTATGTTCACAGTTTACACCGTAATAAAGTAAGATCAGCTTTTTTTATTCCTTTTTATTATATTATACCTTTCAAGTAATTCCTACTAACACACACACTGGCATAGATGGGAAAGTCGGACTTAATAACTGTTTGTATTTCAACATTTGGGCAAGGAAATATTCAACTTTTCATTACAGAAAGACATCGCGTTTCTAAGACAAAACTCATTTAGCCGCAGGTAAAATGTGTAAAACTTTAATATCCATATCGACAGTTTTAAACAAAACCAGTTATACTCGTTCAACAAACCACATTCAGTAGTAGAGTTCTTATCTGAGAGGCAGATATGTGATTAACAAACTGATTTTAAGCAAAGCTGAACGCTAGACGCTTATTTACCTCTATCTAAACGGAAATCTATGTGCAGTAAGGAAGAACTCTTTGATATAAAAAGATACGATTTGTTGCAAAGTTAGTGTTTAAAGGAATATGAAGGTGTTTTGTGTGTTGATATTTTTGATGATGAAAAAATATGCACTCTCCCACGAAGGTAATGTTGTTTCCTTTTTCGTCTTGCCTATATTTATTTCACAATTCAAAAGTAATCTATGACAAAAATATCTTTTAATAATTATCTTTTTTTGATACATTCTATTACAATAAATACAAATGCAGGCTAAAGTGGCGGAGAAGGGTATACCAAATTTTTGTGTATATTAATTAAGAAATGTTTTACAGATGTGCAAATTACTTTATGTAACAAAGATGATTCAAAATGTTTCAATCATTTTGTTAATCGGTTAATAAAAACTGCTTTAGATGGAGTACAAGAACATAATATACTCCCTCTTGACCCACTAAAAATTGAACTTATTGATTTCAAAACACCTAAAGATGTAACCATCCACTTGACAGATATAAATATAACTGGCGTGAAAAATTTACAAAATGTGGATAATAAGTAAGTATAAAATAATTGATAAAAAAAATGAAAACCTTTTTGAAGGATAAAGCATCGAAAAAGCTGAAGCTGATAGTGATCACAATAAAAAAATATTAAAGAAAGATAACTATTAATAAAGATAATTATTTTACAGAAATTAAAATTTATTTACAGGCTAAATCTAAAACAACGAACAATGGAATTGCAAACGATGATATCGATACTAATAAATGCAAATATGTCTATAGAATTTACGGCAATAAACAAAAGCATGATTAATATTAGATACAGGGCAACAACCAGTAAGACTTATATATTCTTATACAAAAGCTCTTTCTTTCATTTTCACTTCAGATATGATTTACTCTGCAGCTGAAATGGATAGAACATAAACTGTCTGAAATATATTAGATTATGAAGTTAGTCTAATTACAGACCCTTCACATTCTACTTCAACATGTTTCAAAATACTTTTTTACAGACCCATTGAAGATAGCGACCGAATACGAATTTGAATTGTTGCCAAAAGTTGATGGTGAAGATTATTTTTCTGTTAAAAACGAAACGAAAATCAAATGTGAAATCACTAAAGATCCAACTGTGGATTTAGATGCAGATAATTTAGATCGGCCCCCAATTCTCTTATTTTTTTGCAAATGACAGACCATTGTCAGTCCAGCGCCAGCCTGAGACCATGATGACGATATTTGGTATTCTGATAAAGTTCAAACTTGAATCGTATTGCGTTGGCATGGTCTCGGCCTCGTCTCGGCACGGTCCTTTCATTTTGCCTAGAGTGACGTCATTTCCGGTGTAGTCTCCTGTTGTGTCGTATAATCTACCACAAAAACTACCAAAAACTTACGTAGTAGGTAAGTACAAGGAGAATTTATTATAAAAAATTTATAAAACGCTATACTTCTAAAAGAAATACGATTTGAGTTAAATTACAACATATTTATACTATTACAGTAATTCTTGGCTCTTCAATTAAGAATTATTTCATTGGACTTGGCCGTTGATGAGCATAATACGATCTGCCTTCTACAACGACCAAGTCACATGAAAATGATCCTCACTTTATTCAAGAGCTAAAAATTACTATAAAAAACCTTAGACTTGGCTCCTTCTTTAGATCTCACTACTTTTTATGCAAACCACGCCACCATGAACTTGGCTTCCACTTTCACATTTATGTTTTTGTGGGATATCATTACTTTTTGTGGGTAAGTTAATTGATCTTTTAATTATAAAATAATTTATATAAGATGTTCCAGCATTACTATATACAGGGTGTCCAGGAATTAATGGATAACCCTTTAACTGCGGCTAGCTTGACCGATGCCCTACTTGTAAAAAAATTATGACCTCAGTAAAAGTGTCACAGTTTTCGAAATATCGTACAAAAACCGATTTTTTAATAATTTTCTCCCTACGCTCAGTTATTTTCATGCCATTTCATCAAATATCAACATTTTTGGGTTTTTTATTTTTTTTAATATACCTTAATAGTTGATACTTAAAATGAATACATTATTTTAGTACCTATTTATAAGAAAATAATTTAAAAAATAAGTTTTATTGAAAAAATTAGGCAAAATATTTTTTAAAATTTTGTCTTTGACCTCCTACGGTGAAAAAAAAAAGTGACACTTTTACTGAGGTCATAATTTTTTTACAAGTAGGGCATCGGTCAAGCTAGCCGCAGTTAAAGGGTTACCCATTAATTCCTGGACACCCTGTATATCTTCATATTCAATTTGAACTTCCTATAACACCCATTCAATTCAATATAGGCAACTACTGGTTGGTAAAAAAAAACACATTTTATTGATTTTTATATTTGCGTCATTTTTTTATTCATTGTTTTAAATCAGGAAACTGAGGCCCACATTAAGGTGGTATGTTGAGCTCAGTTGGGCCCCCATAAGAAATAAATTAACTGTCTCAAATACAAACATTTTAATGAATATTTTACGTTTTGCGCCAATCGGAAGTAATTCTTCATTTTGTTATCCATAAGGTCACAATTTATACTAAATAGTATCTAAGCTTTGAATGTCGTGGTAATAGTGGTGTTCTGGAGTCCCAGGTGCGGTGTTCAATATGGGGGTCATCATTGTAGCCCGAAGTGGATACCCACTATCACCTGAAATGATAAGATAACATAAAGTTACCTATATTTATTGCCTTATAAAAACAAATATCAATTTAGACTCAACTTAACTTAAAACTAGTTAATCAGGCAACAGGAAGTGTCTCAGCTGTATGCATGCGTAGAGTCACAGCACGACACTACCACAGAATAATAAATACTTAGTATCTACACTACACACTACGCAGCGCTAATTATCAGTCACCCTTTCTCCTTATGGTTATGGTCTTATATGCAGGAGAATGGGTAACAGAGGGCTGTGACTATTTAATTTACTTTTATTGTAGTGCTGTGATTCATCCATTACTAACTAACTATATTTTATATTATTATTTTTGTTTTTAGTAGTAAGTCGTGTCTTAATAAGTGTTTCAATTAATTAATTTCATCATAGTTTGTAAAAAATATGCCCATTGCCATATAAATACAAGTTAAGAATTTCACTAACTACCTAATAAAATAAAAAATCTAAAAAATAACCATCGATTTGCTGAAAATACTTCTGTAAATCACAGATTTTTTAATGATACTAGGTACATAAGTATTACCCAGTAAAAAAAACTTGCTCTCCTAAATTTGAAAGGTTGGAGAGGTGAACGCTGAGAGGATGGCCTTGCCACACAGTTGAATCGTGGGCTGATCCCGGCGAACTGGCGTCGACACATATGATATTTAGGTCCGAATCACAGATCTAAAAATAGTCACAAATCTATTTAATAAAAGTAGCATAACTGAAGGCAGAAAGCTAGTAATAATAAATTTACTTGATGTAAGTAACCTAGTTTTTTCTTTGGATGCCACTCTTTGTTGACGCAATGCGGTGAAGATGGAATGATGGTAAATATTAATGAATTAATGGACGTATGTATTTAGCATTATACCAACACAAGTAATGTACTTACATTTAAAGAGTGATAACCTTTTCTATTGAAATATCTCTCCTCGTGGTACTCGGGCCTTATAATAGCGACATGAGTGCCGTCAATTGCGCCCAGCACGCCTGGTATGTGGAATCTATAATAGAATCTGTAATTTGTAAAGGTTATGATTATCATTGGGTTTATCTTTATTAACATAATATAGCTTTTTATATTTGAGAAAATGGGATTTTACCTTGATTTAAGCTTATTCCTCTCTTCAAGTGATGTTGGCCACTTAATATAGTGGCCGTAAACAAGATTCAGGGCCCGTGTAACCTGTCTCACAGCTCTCGACACCGTAGTCTGGGAAACATTGTGGCACCCGCTTTGCCCCACAAGGGTTTGATAGGAACCCGAAGCATAAAAGGAAAGGGCAATGAGAACCTAAAAAATAAATTTTTTTGTTGTTCACAATGTTTACATCATATTGAATATTTGACACGGCTTACTTGTTTGTTGTGAGACAAGGCTTGTGCCTCGACGTTTCGACCATATACGATGGTCTTCCTCAGGAGCTCGGAGTTGACACACCACCGCACGTCAGGTGTGATCTCCGACTGCGGTTCGCGGCTCGCTGTGCAAAACAAGTAAGCCGTGTCAAATATTCAATATGAATAACACTTGTTTATCGTTTAATAATAAAATGTTTACATTAGTTTTATTTTAGACTTGCTTTTTGTCCCGCGGTTTAGTAAGTGTGTAAAAGTTGGTAAAATGTCTTTCCCATGGGAATGACAAATTTTTCTCCCCTCGATTCAGTAGTTTTTGAGTTTCTTCGTTACAAACCTACATACACAATACATACACACACAAAAATACAAGTCTTTCCTCTTCTTCTGTCGTATGGGTATCAAGCAAGGTATCAAGTCGATCGACCCATGAGTCTAAATTTCCTCTTTTATATATAGTGTAGATGTAGATAGATACTTTATACTATGTTATGTAGGTGTACCTTTAATTTTAGACTTATACCATCAGCTCTTTTTGGCTTGGGTATAAAAGCCCGTAAATTCATAACCAGCCATTTTACGGAAATTTTGTCCAGCCGATACGTCTTCATAAATTCCTTATCGGAGAGGTCCTGGAACGGGTCGAAGGTTTTTCTCGCTAATACACGTAGCCGGCGTCGCTGTAGCACTCTTATAAGCTGCCGGCGGCGAACAGCAATATCAGCAATTTTTAAAACGCGCCACCGTAAAATAGGCGACGTGAAAGGCCTCATTTTTAAAACAAAATGAAATTAATTAATTAATTAAATGCAATCAATGCACAAATTACGCACAAATAATGAAGAAAAAATTGCAATGGCAGCTCATTTGTCATAATGACAAGCCTGTCATTCCATCGATGCCACTGGATTATCAGTGATTTACCACTGAAAGGAAATTTGGTATTCTGCTAAATTTTGGAATCAATCGCATCAGACTATCATGGTGTCGTAATCGCCTCACACATGCCAAGCCCCTAATGCGCATGCCTCAGAGATGTCTAGGTGTGATCTAAATTCCGGTGTTGCCCGTCAAAAGCTTCCACAAAAACTACCAAAAACTTACTAGTACAAAGAGAATTTATTCAAAGATACCAAGTTCGATTTTATTATTTTCTTGTCTAATCAACCATTATACTTCCAAATTAAACACGATTTTGTATTAAACAGAACATAATTCTTCAATATAACTACTTGGCATATATTTAAAAGTGTATTTTACATAAAAAAGTAAATAACGTTGGCTGTTGCAGCGCAAAACTTTAGATCTTTGCTATAAGAAAAAGCTACTTGGAAAAAAGTAGGTGCCTGTCAACAACTTTTTTCAACTGCCATGATTATTATGATCACATTATAAAAGCTAAATATGTACCTACTATGCATGATCGTAATATTGCATTGAGGTTAAAATTAGTAAGTAACTTATAAAATCCACTGTAACACATTCTGTCTTATTTATCGTGTAATTCCGTGACACATACGTGCGCTCATCAGCAGGTAACACTTTTTTGCTTACAATGAATAACATGATGATGTTTATGCATGTCTTGCTTTTATTTACAGAATATAAATAAATAATAACAGGACCGTGAGCGAGCGTAGACCACGGTCGGACAAACCACGCTCATCGACTTTATGGAGAATCTCCTACTACAACTGGCACTTGGCACACTGCACGCGTACAACAGAGGGTCACAATTTCGGCGCTACGGCTGCGGATAGATAGTGCAGGCAAACAGCATCTCAATTCAATCAGATTGCACCCAAAAAATCAATCACACACCACACTCAAGAAAAGTGTACACGACTTAATATATTCTTCTTGATTTATTTAAATTAATTGTGTTTTTTGTACGTCAATAAAGTTTATTTGGTTGAGACAGTGGTCGAATTTCATTCATTTAATCGTGCTTTCATTTCCACATTTATATTATAAAAATTGGTTAAAAATTACATAGAATTTTCCACCTGTTTTTTTTTCGGTCATATTGTACAAATGAAGAGAGGAAATCAAAAGTTTTCGTGTGTTGTACTTAATATATAAGCGAAATGCTGGCAAACTGCAATACATAAATATTATAATATAAAAAATCACCCTTAGCATATATTAACACTGGCCTTAATAGATAATCTAATATGCATAATAGCAGCTTAAGCTAAATCATGAAGCTCAATACCTCTGTTAAACCCACCAAGTACGTAACGTGGCAGAGTGTTATTTTCGTTTGTCGATTTGAAAAGTAAGAAATTTGAAATTTGCCGTGCGCAGGGTTTGAACCTGCGACCGTTGGAGTGCCGTTCTGCCAACTGAGCTACCAAGCGGTAGCCAACTTGGCGAATCTTTGAAATCCTTACTTAACACGTCACAGTGAACGTTATTCCGAAGGCTACATTTTTAATTTGTTACTTTTCATATTTTAGAAATAAAACCATATACAAAACTTCCCATGTTAAATAGCGCTGAGAGTGCAAAATACCCTCAAAATGTGGTTTCGTAAATTAAGCGACGTGTAGGGCCTCATTTTATATGAAAATATATACACACTAACCGAATCCACTATGAAAATAGGTATGGTTGTTCAATGGCGTCAGTACGGCCAAAATCGCATGGAGGCGAAACGTCAAAATTTAGTAGAATACGAAATTAACATGCCGTCATGAAGCCATCGAAGAGCAGAATACCAAAAAACATCGTGGCGGTTCGGTGGTTCAGTACGACGCGGTTCTAGATGAACGTGGGCGGGGGCCCTGCAGTACAAGGAGAACTGTCAAATCTCAAGATGACGGTGTTAGTTCCTTTTTTCGCCGTGCTCATTTAAAGCGTGGCCATACATAAACGTCAAATTTTAGATTGACCTGTCAAAAATCACAGTGGCATCCTGTAGCAAGTCATTGAAACACCATTGAAACACCATTGTGACACCATTGGAAAGACATTGATCTCTAAAAAAATTAACAGAATACGAAATCTTCAAAATGTCACCATTGAGACGACATCGGCATGCCATTTTGACACGATTCATTTAGCAGACTTGAGGCCCAGATTCTACGTGAAGGTAAAACAAGAAGACTTCAATATATATTTATTGCCGAAAAGTCAAAAGAAAAAGCATTTATAATCTAGGATTGTGTTCTTTTTTTGTTTTATTTGTTTCAATCACATTTTACGTACCTAATCTATATTTTTCCAGATCCAGAACTCCTCCAACAATTCATCCAATTGAATGAAAAAGGCTCTAAAGCTTGGAAGAATCAGCTGATTTGCAAGATAGCTAAACAAACTATTTCAAGGATGATGGATAACTTTAGGATTCTATGCAGAATAATGCAAGCATCGATATTAGTAAAAGATATTTGAGAGTATTTATGTGACATGTCATATCCGAGAATGACAGGTGTTCCCATCAATAAAATTGTAAATCACAAGAATCACACAACAAGCAAAAATACATACACTTTTACCTACAAAAAAACATGAGCGTACGTAGGATATATACTCGAACTGCTTACAGTAAATAGAGCTTACATAGCATACATACATACATAATAATCACGCCTTTATCCCTAATGGGGTAGGCAGAGCGTAAATGACCTAAACAAAGGTCGTTCCGCCACGTCTGACAAGTTTTGAGGGTATTCCAGATAGATCTGCATATCGCTAATAGTGACAGGTTGTCAGCCCATCGCCTAAATTACAATACTGAAACCCTCGGATCCCTTAGCTGATTTTTACAGCATGCCCGGGAGGAGATGCAGCTGGCACATTCTATGTTTTTCTATCTCTCCCAGTCCAGCATGGAAGTAACATAGCATAGATAAGTATAGTCCAACATAGCATAGATAAGTATAAACAAACACTCCGGTAGAAACGTCACGTCTGTTCAAGTGCAAGCACAACTATGGATAATAGTAGTTTGGGCACGTTTGGGTAAGCTGAGCACTATGCAAAAAAAACCCGGTCAAGTGCGAGTCGGACTCGGGGTTATTTAAAGCAAATATAGAACCCCCAGTTTTGTTCCCCTGAAAAGTTAACTATTGAAAAGACTTTTTTCACTCAAAAATATGAACTGGAGTGAAGGACAAACTTAAGTTTGCTGTTATCCCCATACTAGATATAGGGAGACGACTACGAAAATAAGTTTGTAATCATTTTTTTTTGTGATGTTTGAACAAAATTAACAAAGCTAAGCTTATTTAACAAAAGGAACAAGCTTTTGTAATACACTGTATGAAATCAATTGAATCTAATACTCCCTTCGTCATATACAGAGTTATATCACTCGAACCGACCGTCATCCTTACATAATAATAAGTCAACAATACATATTATATGAAAATCGCATGCGAAAGTAACTCTTCCGGTGGGTGTTTCTCAAATCTGAGTGAAAAATTTCTAATTTCTTTGGAGCCATTTTTTCGATTTTTCGAAAATAATACAACATAATATGTTGTATTACCAAACTTAATAAATTTATATGAAATCTAATTTCTTTGTGTAATTTCTAATTTATTTGATGCCAAATAAATTAGAAATTGCCAAAGAAATCCAATGAAATTAGAACCAATTAAATTAGAAATATGCCTTACGATATTTTTTTCTCGGAAGGTACATTTAAATTAATACCAAATATTTGTTAAATTATTACAAACATGATAAATATTCGCATTAAACTGCTTTTAAACATTTTTTTAAAATAGGAATACTGAAGTGGTTTTGTAATACGATTTGGACCTTTATTATTCGTGCACCTAAAACCATCGAGGTCATAGATGGCTAGGAAACAAATTTGGCCACGCGTGGACGCAAAAAATACCGATTTTGAGAAACACCCTAGTGATAAACTTTAGGTTGAATATATTTAACTAGTAACAGTCGTTCCGCGTTACTCAGTGCCGGGTGCGCCGCTACATCAACATGAGCTTGATAAGGGAATTTCTAGTTGTGTTTTTAGTCCATAGTGCACTCTCTTCAGGTAAGCGTTTGAATTTAAAATTGGTGTTTTGGCAGTTATTTTCAATACTTTTTCAGTGAAACTAATAATTTTTATAATTTTAAAATCCTTTTGTTATGATTTACTTTGGGGATGAGGTTAATTAAAAAAAAAAAAAAAACAATTTATTAGTGCATCCCTATTTAAGTGCATGTTTTTTCGAAACGATCAACTTTTGTAAAATAATTTAAACGGTGTTTAGGCGTCAATAGCTTTTTAGTTTGCATACATTGAAAAAAATGATCACACAGAATATTTTTCATAAAAAGATATATATAAATCTAAATTTAAAAGATTCTCTTGGCACAATTTTCAGACGATTTCATAAAACCTTGTATGAAAGATGACCGAGACTGCCTCACACAATCTGCCCAGAATTTCCTGGAGAAGACTAGTGCTGGACTACCAGCGTACAATTTGAAGGCCATCGATCCATTCCATGATGAGCATATCGAGCATACCTGCGACTCTGGAGACAAGCTTCATGTCCACAATGTGAATATCACCGGTTTGAAGAAGATGGTCGTCGCCGGTTTTAAGTAAGTAACTTCGCACGCAACAGTTCTGTACTTGAGAATCTTTTCCTTTCATCATCAACCCATTTGTTAGATTTCATCTCAACCTCGTTTTGATTTGCCCTTTTCAAAATTTTATTGGTATTTGTTTTTCATCTTGATTAGACATAGGTATAGATACAATAATTATTCCTACAAATGTTATAGTTAATTATTTTTATCGAATCAACATTTAACGCTAAAGGCCAACAATGCTCAAATAAGCATTGCATCTCATTGTATACCTACCTCTAGTGTTATCATCATTATCATAATTTTCATCATTTTGATCGTCTATTATACCAGTGTTTTTATAGAAGTAATATTTGTTTAATTAAATAGTTTAATATTTGTTTGTTCAATCATAATTATACAGACCAAAAATTGACCCTTTTTAACTTGGACGAAACAACCTCGAGGTTTAGGTTAGGTTTAGTTTCAAAATAGAATTTTGGTAATACCTTATTTGGGTCACTCTATAATACTCTAGATTTTCGCCTTCTATATTTTTCGTGTGCGTGCGAATCTACATACAAATCCGGCTCGGGTTTGCTGTTAGTATAGTCAGCATACTATAAATTGCCGCATTTTCAAGTACGCCGCGCTGGCGGAATCTAGACGGAGTGCGCGCGCGGAGATCAATTCTTAATATATGTATGCTGTCAACAATTTCCATACTGCAATACAAGTGACTTTATATTTACGGAATAAGAACCATATTTCTGATATTTCATTATCACTGCAATTGTAAACATATCCAAAGGTCAGCTGTGATAATAATGTCACTCGTGGGAATGATAATCTTAGGCCCGTATTATAATCAGCTCTCAAGAGTGACAGCGAGTTTGAGTTTGAATCAGAAATTTCATTTCAGTACAAAACAACCTGTCAAACCCATACTTAATATTGCTCTCAATCTTGAGATTGCTTTATAAATACGTGCCTTAATTTCTTTATACATATTTGTTCTGCCTAGAAAGGTCGAGGTCAATGACTAGTTAATAAATTGAAACGTCTATTACTCTTTAATAACCGTATTTAGACTAAAATTGTTTTCAACTTCATTATCTCTTAGCTAATAAACAACGTTATTGTTATCAATTTGATCCGCTGTTAGTAACTAGATGATGGTAATAGGGTTGTAATGCAAGTTAGTTTATCTTCTTAGAAGTCTGATCAGCTGTTATAATTACTTTTAAACATAGGTACTTATATGATATTGTAATGAAAATTATAATATTGCACAACCATTTTATATGCGCATTTATGTCACTGGTTTTTTATCTTTTAAATAATCATCACCGTTCTTGTTGATATAGTAATATCTTTGTTTCTTTTTAATTGAAATAATAATACAGTTAAAATAATAACAAAATATTGGACCCAATATGACATGGTTGCATTGCACAGCTGTAAGGGGCATGGCATTTAGGAAGCGGTGCGGCGCCGTTGCGTCGCCGGTGCGCCGATTTTGTATGTAATTTACGTCTGCGCAGCGCAGCTTGATTTGAAGTTTTTATACAAAAACGACGCACCGGCGCCGCACCTCATCCTATTTGCCATGCCCCTAAAACTACTTATTACCTACGCTATACCTTATAAAATATAGGATGGTAGATGTGACGGATGCAATTTGTATAGATAATTGATACATTTTCTTGTTTGACATCTGTCGCAGCTACTATCCTATATTGTTATAAGGATAATTACCTTATATATTTTAATTTGTAAAGTGACAAGAAAATAAGCCTATAATTCAGTAAACGCACCATGTTTCGTTATTTTGTCATCGCTTTGTTGACAACTTTTACACAAATGCACATAGCAACAAGCTAGCAATCAGAAATCGAAAATTTAATGCATGCTGTTTTCAATTCCAATATCCAAAACTCCTTTGAAATCGGTAGCTTTATTTCCAAACATTCCGAGAGCGGGTCAGTGAGGTTTTTGCCTTTTCACAGGTTGGAAACGACAAACAAGAGCGTCAATTTGCTCATGGAAAATGAACCAGAGATAGTCGCTGATATTGAATGGAATGGAAAGCCTGGCACAGTCTCGGCAAAAGGAAGTAAGTGTGGTCTTTTCAGTGAGGCATGAATATTTTATTTTTCTGCATGCAAACTAGGTATCAAAGTTCAGAAGTGAAGCAACATACTTAGCTTTACCAGTGGTTGTCGAAAATTAATAGAGTTTGCATGCCTTTACTTTAAATCTTGAGCAAACGATGGCCAGAAGCATTTTAGATTTTTTAAGAGTAACTAAGGTCATTATGACTGCTTTATAAACTCAAGTTACATTACATAAAAATTATCTTCGTTGGATAAAATATCATTGATCGATAAAATATATTAAAATATTTCTTTTCCTCATCATCATTATCCTTATGTTCACAGAATTGCTAATGGTTGCCGATTACGAATACGAGCTGGTGCCAAACAAGGAAGGCGTACAATACTTCACAGTCAGACCTGAGACCCTGAGATGTGAACCGAAGGGAGTCCCAGAAGTAACGGTGCTGAGCGGGCTTGAGGATCAGCAGTGGAATGGTTCGTAGTCTTCATAGTACTGACTTCTCCATGGTCGAGTGATGTGAAACTTGCGGTCACGGTCTGAAGGTCGTGGGTTCGATTCCCGGGCATAGACTTGAGAGGCTCTGAACTCTGTTTGCCATGGTAAGAACATTTCAAGTAATTCCATACAAAAATGATGACGTCATATAAAAAGATCCAAAGCTGTTACAGCTTGGATTTGAGCGTTTTTGGTTAGTAAATAACTTGTTTAATGACATACTTAAAGTTGGTGCCGATTTCCAAGCCGTAAATATTTTGGCGATTCTTGAAGATAGCTCGGGTCGGTATAATTATCCTAAAAGTAAAGGAGTCTGCTTTAAAATAGGCATTTTAATAGTTGGTCTCCCGCCTTATCTCCATCTCTATCTGATCTTATCAGTAATTCCGTCCCATAAGAATTAGATATTGAAGGAATGAGTGTTTTTTTGTGGGTTCAAATCTCAGTCGTGTTAAAATTTGGGGTCTTATTAATAATTCTCGAAGCGGAAATATTGAAAGTGTTGAAACTCTTTGGTTTTTGTCCAATAAGAAACACCCTGGCCGCCTTTTTATATGTCTTTTTTTGTATATTCTGTTTGATGTTCTATGCCAAATTATCTTGAAAAAAATACGTTTTTACTAACACACTGCGTGGTTTATTTTATTCTGCTTATTTTACTACTTGTAGTAACTATAGGTTATGGGAAAGCTATTATAAACGTATATTTTACGGGACCTTCATTGCGTCTGTGAATCAAGAAAAATATTCACATAATGGCTCAAAGCGGAGACATTCAGCAGCAAACTGGTGGAACACCATCAACAGCTCTAAGGTACCCAATTCAAGCTACTTCTTCTACCGCCCCATCTATCGAAAAATTAGACGGTTCATCTAATTATGGGAGCTGGTCTTTTGGCATGAAAATGCTTCTGACAGATCTAGACTTGTGGAACTTTGTGGATTCACCAGTAGACATGAGATCTACCTTGAACGTAACTGATTTCAAGAGATTAGACTCCAAGACTAGAGCCAAAATATGCCTTATGGTAAAAAGTCATATTTATATAAAATGTTTACGGTCGGATAATGGTCGCGAATACGTTAACGGGCCAATGTCTAACTTTCTACGCGAAAACGGAATTATCCACCAAACTACAGTCCCATATAATCCACAGCAAAATGGAGTCGCAGAACGAGTTAATCGGACAATTATTGAGAAAACACGTACTATGTTACACGACTCGAAGCTACCCAAAGCTTACTGGGCAGAAGCTGCAAATACTGCAATCTACTTAAAAAATCGCTCTCCTACCCAGTCTCTCAATAATAAAATCCCTGAAGAAATATGGTCCGGTCAACAAATCGATCTCTCTCACCTGCGAGTCTTTGGTTGCGAAGCACACGTGCTAGTACCAAAAGAGAAGAGAACGAAACTTGAGTCAAAAACTCAAATATGTACATTTGTCGGATACTCGACAGAAACGAAAGGCTATCGCCTCGTAAATCCCTCAAATCCAAGAAAAATCATAACTGCTAGGGATGTAGTCTTTTTAGAAGACAATATACGTACCGTAGAATTCCAAACCATCAATGAAGATCACAGTCCTTCTGCCACAAATGATACAGTAGAAATTCAATTTCCAGTTCCTTCTGATATAATCCCAGGACAATCTTCGTCGACGTCACAGCGTAGTAGTACAGAAATACCCGTCAGTGAAACCGAAAATGTGCCTGCGCCTGTTGAAATTGAAAATGAAGAAGTCTCTGCAGACACTGAAGAGGCATCTACAGACCTTCAATCAGGCAGCACCACGAATGCTACCGCTGAAGACCCTGTCATTGTCGAACGAAGGTACCCTTTAAGAGAAAGACGTCCACCGGTGAGATTTCAGGAAAATCTCTTTCTTACATCAGATTTGGAACCAGAAACGTACAAAGAAGTAACTGATCACCCGCTCAAGGATAAATGGCTTGAAGCCATGAAGGCTGAATATAATTCATTGATGAAGCACGGCACCTGGACCCTAGTTGACAGACCTAACGACAGGAAAACCACCAAATGTAAATGGGTATTCAAAATCAAAAAGGACACATCTGGTCAAGTGACCAAGTACAAGGCTAGACTAGTGGCCAAAGGATTTACCCAAGTCGCAGGAGTCGACTATGGTGAAACTTTTTCCCCAGTCGCTAGACTATCTTCAGTACGTCTTTTACTCGCATTCGCTGTTCAAAATGGTTTGACTGTCGACCACCTTGATGTGGAAACAGCCTTTCTAAATGGAGACTTAGAAGAGGAAATATATATGGAACAACCGGAAGGTTTTTCCACTGATCCAAAACAGAAAGTCTGCCTACTTAAAAAGGCATTATACGGTCTGAAACAGGCGCCACGCCAATGGAATAAAAAAGTCTGTCAAGCCATGGCAGAATTATCGCTAAGTCAAGCACCGTCAGAACACTGTCTCTACTATAAGAGATCAGGCAGCGATATCTTAGTCGTCGCGGTATTCGTAGACGATTTCTTCCTAATTAGCACCAGCGGTCCCATGAAGGAGCATTTCAAAAAGGAACTTGCGAAAAAGTTCACTGTTAAAGATCTTGGTCCTCTAAGGGACTGCCTGGGCATGAGAGTCACCCAAAACAAGGGCACTATAACTCTCGATCAAACAAAATATATTGAGAAAATTATAGACAAGTTCGGCATGAATGATGCAATAAGCGTCACCACACCGCTAGAACCTGGCCTTAAACTAACACTCCCTGACAAGGATGAGGAGCCGTTTGAAGCCCCATATCAGGAGCTTATCGGATCTTTAATGTACATTGCGATTTGTACGCGACCTGATATCGCACATTCGGTCTCATACCTTTCTCAATTCAATGCACATTACGGGGGGGTACACTGGAAATCCGCCAAGCGCGTCCTCCGTTACCTAAAAGGGACGAAGGATATGCGACTTAATTTTCAATCCAACGGCCAGTTTTATCCAATCGGTTTTTCAGATGCCGACTATGGAAACAACCTAGTCGATCGCCGGTCGTATACTGGTGTTGTGTTTATGATGAGTGGAGCACCTGTGTCTTGGGAAGCCCGCAAACAGCGCACAGTTGCCCTCTCGACCACAGAGGCCGAGTACATGGCACTGGGCGAGGCTTGCAAGGAGGCTATTTACCTAAAATCACTCATCCAAGAAGTCTTCGCTATCACTCATACTCTGATCATCCACACAGATAATCAAAGTTCAATCAAACTGGCACACAATAACACATATCATGCACGTACCAAGCACATTGACATTAAACACCATTTTATTAGGGAATCATTATCACACGACGACCTCACCATCAAGTACATCCACACAAATGAAATGTTAGCAGACATCCTCACAAAACCATTACCAAAATTGAAACATTATAAGTGTATCAAATATCTAGGTTTAGGTTAGGTGTAGGTTTTGTATGTTATGTCTTTTTCTTTTAATTAGTGAGTGTCATATAAATATAAAGTGTAGATAATTGATAGGTGTTTATAGTGTGTATATATAGGATGTTTTTTTTTGGTGCTAGTGTTAAGGTGTACAGTGAACTTTGATATTTAGTGTTATATGTATATAGGGTGTTTCCATTGCGGGGGGGTGTTGAAACTCTTTGGTTTTTGTCCAATAAGAAACACCCTGGCCGCCTTTTTATATGTCTTTTTTTGTATATTCTGTTTGATGTTCTATGCCAAATTATCTTGAAAAAAATACGTTTTTACTAACACACTGCGTGGTTTATTTTATTCTGCTTATTTTACTCCTTGTAGTAACTATAGAAAGCGCAAATTCAATACGTATGGCAGAATCTCTAGCATCATCAAGATATTACAACAGTTTTTTTTTTTTTTAACAGATAAAATCAAGCAGCAGTTCGTATGTTTCGTCAGTAAGGCAGCGTTCCGCTCTGTTCTGCACAACTTGAGGGAATCCGCCAAGTTCTACCCAGCATGCTCTTATTTCAAGGATCTTATTAAGTGTTGAAGGCAAGAGTGTTCCTAATTCAATAATTATATCTCATATTATCATGTCAATCTCAGAGCAGGATAAAAGTTGAGCTTTACTTCTAAGTTCTAAATGCAACGAGTCAAATTTTTGTAAAATATAATTTCTTTAAAAAATGCTTGTCTATTTTTTTTAGCCTATTAGTTTTAGAATTATGGTTATCAGATTAGATTTTAACTGAAAACTTCACGCCTACGTGCCATCCTCTAGAAAGCTAAAATCTGAACAATTCTTATAAAAAAAATGTTTTGGTTAGTTGTATAATAAACGACTACAAAGGATAATGGTCAAAGCGGTTCAACATTTTTTTTTAAGATAAAGCGTTGAAAGATAAGAGGCCATAAAGCTCTCATATTATACCGCCATTATCACAGGAAACAGCAAGTTTATTCACAGGTCAAAGAACTTAAAATTGCCTAATTTTCATTCCCAAGCACAGATGACTATATTCCAAGTATTACACCGTTTGTTTTATCAGCCAATCAATATGCTGGTTAATTTTAAGAATAAATTAAAGGACCAATTAAAAGTAAAGCACAGGCAAAAATGTACCTAAGGTATTTAATGCACTGAAATGAATCGCCAACATATAATACTAGGCAGATTTTATAGGGTTCCTCATTTGACTAGAAACATAAACAAATTTAAGTACAAAATAATCATATTATTTATTATGACGTAGATGATAACTTTCTACAAGTGCCAACATGGCCTTGTCTACATCCTACGGAGCGGTCTAGAACGTGTAAGTAAGAGGAAACAGATGATAGTTGGTGCGATTTCTTTGTAGTGCACTCTTTAAACCTTTACTCTATTAGATATCCATTACATGGAAGTAATGTTTGAACTCTGGGAGTGATAAAAATACTAAGAAACTTATATATCGAATCTATCTGTCAAACTCACATACAATTTGACAGATGGATGTGATAAAATGGCTATCGCGGCTGCATGCAACGAAGGGTGATTCTATTGCCCCTATCGCAGAATATCAGTAGAGGGTGCGGAGAGTTTCACTGCATTGCGATTTAGGCGATAATACCTACACATTTCTTCTATCTCTCCGAAATTTGTCATTGTCTGTCGAGCGTGGCGCAAACGCTTTTACATGTTAAGCTTTTATCTGACGCTCTGCCGAATCCCTAAGGGATAAAGGTTTGACTTTATTAAGTATCTTCAATCTATAGCTAGCCAAACATGTGGACATGGATGTCGCAATGACAACGCGCACGCACATTAAAGGATAGGGCATTAGGACCATACAAAAGGAAAAAGACCTCAAAGCCTAATTGGTAAGTGCTATGCAACCACTGAGCTATATGTATGAAGAAGACATCATTCAAGCACTCTATGTCCCATTTAAGACTGGTGTTTGCACCAGTCTTAATTCTAGTTGTCAGAATTATTTATTTATAAAAAAATTGGTTAATATATTGATGAATTTTATAAAAACTTATCCACAGTGCGGCATGTTTCTCACTTTTACCAATTTTTTTATAATGAACACTCGAAAATTAAATACGGACGAAATATTTTTCCATATTGAATTCTTGGGACATGTCTTATGGTCTTATGTTTGTGATAGCTGTTCCATATACGCTAGTATAATAGTAGTTCAGTGTGTACAAAGGCCGTCCTTGACTGGCCCAGACCCCAGCTTCATGGAAACCCCCACGTAATTAGTCCAGGCTTGCTTTCACAGGTTTACCCGCAGTTCAAGGATTTCGTAAAGGTTGGAGCCCGGTTCATAAAACTTTACAAATTAGGTACCTACTCTTCGATACAAATATGTACCTACTTCGTGTCAATTTCTCTAGTATCCTAACTGTGTAATGTACGTAACTAACTACATCAAATTGTACATTGTGAATATGGTATAATCTTTGTTTCGTCTAGATGTCCGATGGAAAACAATCTTTTAATTTGAAAAATCGTACTCATACGCAAAGATTTAAAAACGCAATAACTCTCAAAGATATCGTTTCCCACGTCATAAAAAAATCCATACATTATGGCAATACAATTTATCAGGTTCGTATCAAGCCCACATACATTACATACCTCGTGTTCGCCGCATTCATAAATCCTAAGCCCGATTTGACCCTCCCCTTACAACGACTATAAAGTAAAGCTGCGATACATAAACACATAACTCACGTGTGTGTAGGCTTTAAATATCGCGGAGCGCGGATCAAAAACACTAAGGCCCGTTTTTATAATCAGCTCTCAAGAGTGACAGCTAGATTGAATTCGTATCAGAAATGTCATTTCCGTACAAAACGGGCTGTCAAATCCATACTTAATATTGCTCTCAATCTTGAGATCGCTTTATAAATACGAGCCTAAAACCTGTGTCAAATCGATTTAAAGTTAAACGGAAATTGCACTTTTGTATGATTATTGTAAGGTCTTTTTTGTAAATTTAATGTGACTCTACTATTCATAAGATTATTGTGACAGGGTATTTATTATGCGTGCTTTGGCCCTATTTGTAAATTTAAAATGACTCTACTACCTACTCATATTTTTATGAACTGCGGAATCAACTGTAGAAATTACCATATTAACTACCTTTGTGTAGTTGACAAAAAGGGTAAGCAGGTAGGTAGCTATTTGATGTCGACCGCCTTCCTAAACTTTTGAAATAGCGCTTTCTATTTCTGCTCCAATGACTACTTATTACAGCGCACAGGAGCAGTTCCGATAGATACAAAACTGCATACAAAGTTTGTCAACAGTTTCCATTCGGTTTATGATCTCTGATATCGCTCGTTCCTTTGAAAAATGCCTATTTGGGACCAAAGCTCGCTTATTTTTCCAAGGACCTTTTAAACCTAATCTTATAGCACGCCGTAAATATTTGCAAGCTTACACAAACTTACAGTTATTTACTCAACTTATCTGTAACATATTCCATTACTTACATACTCACTCCATTAGTCGGAACGGTTTAAAAATTTTATTCTCATGTCTCACAAACTCACATTTTTTTTATTTTTACAAAAGGCCGAGTATAAAATGTAGACGAGTCGAAACGCAGAGCTTTTTCATTTTGGGAGTGCAATATGACGAGGTGCGTGTTGTTCAGTGTTCTCTGTGTGTGGATTTGTTCAAGTTTGTGCAACGGACAGTACTTTAAGATTCGGAAAAGTTTTACTTCTAGTGAGTATAAAATAATCTATACTATAATTAAGTATTTGATAAGACTTTAGTATTGGAATATTGGGCAGAAACATGAAAACTATGTAAATAACAACCATAGTGAATTAATGATACATAATGAAGAGTTTTTGTCTTGTTAAGGGACCTAAATTAGTCCTCTTGAGTAGATAGATAGATACCTACTTAAACTTAAGGTTCGCCGGTGTTTAGAAACGGGACAGAAAACACAACACAAAACAAAAGTGGATGAAACGGTTGACAAAAAAGACCTAAGTACTTGTTCATATTCATATCGTTACTTTAAAATTGATGATAGGTACTGATATCAAATCACGAAATCCACGGCATCACGCACGGCCTAATAATATAGATATTTTATTTTTGAAAAATCTAAAGTGTGTTCATTTGTCTTATTTGTTTTATATCAAATAAATTCTATGTTGTTATCTTTGACATTTCTCGTATTACCTAAAGACATTTATTGAAAAAAGCTCGATTACAAAACGTTGCGTCGCTAATTCTTAATTAATTGTGCGTAAAAACACTTATGTTGGACAAAACACGGTCACAAGAATTTATATTAGCTAATATACAATTAGGGCTGTCAATCCTAATGCTAAGTAAAATATTTGTGGTAAATATACTTCAGGGATTTGAGTAAAAATATATAAGCAGAATATTAAGATAATTTAAGTTCATTTTTTTAAACGTCTAACACAGTACAGATGAGAGTGAGAGCTGTCTAAGGCCCGTATTTATGGAGCGATCTCAAGATTGAGAGCAATAATAAGTATGGATTTGACAGGCCGTTTTGTACTAAAATGACGTTATGGATACGAACTTAAACTCGCTGTTACTCTTGAGAGCTGATTATAAATACGGGCCTAAGTGGCTGCCTAACCAAAATTCTGCTTTACAAAGTATGTTCTAACGAGTTTTGGTATGTGTATAATCTCGGGTTTATCGACTAAACAACTCACTCGTTAGCAAGGTCCTGCCTATTTTTATCTACCCATACCTGATTTATGTCAATTATGCCTGCTTAGAATTTTATTGATTGGTGTGAGAAGTTCGTGGAGAGCACAACTTCACTTAATTATGTCCAAAATTGTTGCCGTCTCTTTTTGTTCTCTCATGATAGTACTTACACCTTAGGTAGGTGTTTTCCAAAATAAAAATGATCCTAGGGTTCGTTAAAAATAAGCTAGTACTGTAATAAAAATCAGAAACGAACAATTTTCACAATAATAAGGCTTATCAACTTTAAACGAAAAAAGAAAAATAATGATAAGAGAAATGAAATTTAACGAAAATTGACAACCCTATACAATCATCAGAGAAACATGTTTTCATCTCCTATTTCCGATATTTCTCGTGTCATTTGTTGTAATTTATTCGGGATATCGTATCAAAAAGAATATTAAAGAAGGAAAATACCGAACGTTACAGAAATAAGGAAAGTAGGTACTAAACATCTCTTATTTTGACGGCTATAATATCATGGCCGATTGAGAAGGTTATTCAGTTTTTGAAAGCTATTAAGAATAGGAAGCAACTCGTATGATATTAATTTTCCTACACTTCCATCACATAAGTAGGTATAATAAAATAATACTACACACTTCCGTTTCGCTGTTTTAAATAGAAAATCTAACATACCAATGGACCCTGGTTTGCTGTCAATTTTTGAACCACCTAAAATGCTTTTTGATATGGTTTGTGTTAAGACCACTATCAAAGGCAGGTATCTCTGGGTGCGACGCCTTTACCTATGAAACTCGTATTTATCGGACAATCAGGTGATTCATAAACAAATATAAAATAACCTTTATTAATAAAACCTGTTTATGATAAAAGAATTTGAAAAAAATAATAATAAAGCAGTAGGTAAGTAAGTATAGGTACGCAAGAAAAGAGTTCATTAACTTTGAGCATGTTCTTTGTGCTTTAAATAGGACACTGTTTTATTTACCATTTTTTATCTTCATACGAATCTTGTAAAAGTTGATTTAAAAACTGGATGGATGTCATTTTATTGTTCCACAACCACAACTGGAACATGCGTTGATGTTCACTTGTTTAGTAGGTACATCTAACGTAAGGTACATTTAATGTCAACTGGTTTCTTTTAAGATTTTTGTAGCAACCACCAATTGGTATCCGCTATTTCCAAAGAATATAGAATCTTATTTTTAGTTAGAAAATCTTTATATTGCTACCGATTCGTTGAGGGCATAACTTAACTAAATCTACACTAAAATTATTGCCATCCCTTTCTGTTCTCTCGTGATAGAAAATGACAGGTATATAGACTCAAGTATGAATTGCTGCCAGTATAATATAATATACCTGCAGTATATTCTACTTCATTTAAGTCAAATATACAGGAATTTCGAATAATCAATCTTAAAATGAAAATATCTCAGTAATGTGATGCTAGATAAAAATCACCAAATATTGTTTCAGTTTGAATTTGCGTATAAAATCGAATAGTATTATGTTTAATCGTGCGCCGAAATTTTTATTTTGAAATACCTAAGTATAAGGGTCGCCAAACACATTACGAAATTTTTATTTTAAAATACCTATAAGGTTCGCCAAACACATGCCAGAAATGTTTGTACCATCTTCTTGTTTCTCTTTGCCCCGCAGCAGCCGAAATTACTCCTACCCTAACAAATTCCAGTGTGACCAATCCCTTAACGCGTAAGGTAAGGTAAAATTCTACACACGCTTATAAACGCGGGTCGCGTCAAATATGCACATTGTTTAAAAAAAAAAAAAAAAAAAAAAAAAGGTGCGGTCCCTGACTGTTGGTATTTATCAAGGACGAGAAAAGTGGGCCATTTAGTATACCGGGTGAAAGGGGCAGCATTTCCTGAAAGAAATTCCTGGCGAAAGTTGTTCAGTTTCGTTAACTGAGCAATCTCTATCTACACCCTGTAACAGGTATTTACATGGTAGGTAGGTGCCTGTGCTTACTAGTAATAACAATTCGAAAATTAGTTGGTACAATGTTCTGCAATTTTGTTTAGGAAGAAGTAGATCTTTGTCGCAATTCTACCTAAATACTCGGCCTTTAGAAAGAGACTGTGACTGACAGCTTAAAGTATCTTCCGAAGCATGAACCTAAGCTTTTCTCCAATATAACGATCTAATGATCGTGAAACCACTAAATGCTTTTTATTATTATTATTATAGCTAGCCTATTAGATCCCACTGCTGGGCATGCTTATAGTATATTTTTTCACCAGCGGTGGAATTTTAATTTCGTTACCATTTCCATTTCTGTCGAGGTCAAATGTCACCATCAACAGAAGATCCTACCAGCTCACCTTGCGATTATTCTGCTTAGCCAGCTTATCTTGATGACGTCACTGCTTTCCACCTCATTTGCTATGAGTCGTAACGGCTCCGAGCACTTTGTACCAATGAACCTTTAACAACGTTAGTAATAGATAAGATTTTGTGGGACCTTTCTGTTTCAATAAGGAAAAATACCTTGATTAGGTAACTCGAATGTAAGTAAGTAATGGTACCTAAACACTGGTGATTTTATGAAATTTAATTTTGCTGTGCTAATAAACATATAAACCGACATGCTGAAATTACTAGAAGAATACTCAGTAGGTACCTCAAAATAAATTTATCCCTAGGTAAGAAGTTTCTAGCAATCGGTTAGGTAGTAAGTACGCCACAGTTTCGCGTAGGCCGTGCAGCATGATGTGACGTGATATACATAAACCCTTTCCATCTAAAAATCCTTATGCTTGTTGAGTTTAACACCTTTCCAGTATTCTCACAAGATTGTAGTAAAAAAGTATCTATCTATGATATTATAACCGTATTGATCTATTATTCCAATAGAAAAAAGGAACAACAATATCCTGATTTTCCCGGTAAAGTAAACACTTTTTTGCACGGAAAGCCTTATGCTTGTTATATTGAATATCTTTGCAATGTCTAGGCTACATACCTATAATACAATATTATTTTTCCTCAGCAACAACACCCTTGCCTTTCCCGGCATGCAGAGCCGACCACATTGACTGTCTACGGCGCGGTATCCGCACGTTCTTCTTTCTTATGGACAGCGGCCATCTTGGAATGAAGCCAGTGGATCCAATCATCGTGAACAGCGTGGCCGTATCGCTGCCGGAACGGGACATGTCAATTCTTATGAGGAGGGTGAATGTCACCGGCGCCAAGTGGACTAAACTCGCTGATAGGAAGTTAGTGTTATTTCATTTTAATAACGATAGTGTTAATGGACAGCGGCCATCTTGGAATGAAGCCAGTGGATCCAATCATCGTGAACAGCGTGGCCGTATCGCTGCCGGAACGGGACATGTCAATTCTTATGAGGAGGGTGAATGTCACCGGCGCCAAGTGGACTAAACTCGCTGATAGGAAGTTAGTGTTATTTCATTTTAATAACGATAGTGTTAATGGACAGCGGCCATCTTGGAATGAAGCCAGTGGATCCAATCATCGTGAACAGCGTGGCCGTATCGCTGCCGGAACGGGACATGTCAATTCTTATGAGGAGGGTGAATGTCACCGGCGCCAAGTGGACTAAACTCGCTGATAGGAAGTTAAGTGTTATTTTTTTTATATCGATAGTGTTTTTACTGGTGCAAGTTTCTTTTCCCGATCTAACTTTCCCGATCTCAAAATAACGTACATACATAACATAAAATCACGCCTTTATCCGTAATGGGGTAGGAAGCGCAAAAACGACCCTAAAAAAGGTCGCTCCACCACGTCTGACAAAATACACTGTCACTAAACGGACTAATGTCGCGCTAATTAAGTAGGTAATCTGTGCTAATGTCTTCAACCTTGTTCAAGCTCGACCAGTAGATAGTAAAGAAGGTAGGTAACTAACTCGTTATTTCGCCACTCTGATCACGGGGGGTGTAACTCAGTGGTAGAGTGTCTGCTTCGCATGCTGAAAGTCCTGGGTTCAAATCCCAGTACCTCCAAAATTTCCTTTTGTGTTTTATAGCACACATTTTCTTGCACGGATGCGTTTCCTGTTTTGGAGGAAACATTTTGTTTTATATTACCTATGCAAAAGTATTTATGTTTTTACGAAGTAATAAAACATCAGGTTGTTTGAGTTAATTTAAGGCCGACGTGTCTGCGACCCTCGTAAACCTTTCGTCAACCCTTTATCATGTTTATAATCTCTTCCCATCGTCGCCTTTTCATTTCTGTAGGGCTAGCACGTTGGCAAAAATCGCAAATCACCAGAAAATTTGGTAGTTTAAGTATATCTTTTATAATTATATTTTGTGTTTATATGAAAGTATTTAAATTTATGAGGGACTACAAATTCATATAGATCCAACATTAATCAAAAACTGTTCTCAAAGTATAGCTACAAATGGGTTAAACAAGCGTAAAAATTATTTGATTTGATTTGACAAGATATGAAAAAATCTTTCTCTATACCTGTGAAACAAAACAAGTACCTAACCTACCTACCTAGCAGTTTTTTTCTTACTTCGACTTCTGTCTGAAATCTTGTTATTTTTTATGGGTTGTATCAACCCTGTAACAGAAGAGACTAAAAGAGCCCTACAAAAGGTTAGGTAGGTTATCAACAGCGATTATTAAATAAATCACAGACAGTTGAGATTAAGGGCTGCTACACAATGCTGGACTGGGAGCGATAGAAAAACATAGAATGTGCCAGCTGCATCTCTTCCCGGGCATGCTGTAAAAACCAGCTAAGGGATTTGGAGGGTTTAAGTGTATTGCAATTTATAGGCGATGGGCTGACAACCTGTCACTATAGCAATGTACATTATCATCTGTAATAACCCTCAAAACTTGTCAGACGTGGCGGAACGACTTTTGTTCAGGTCGTTTTTGCTCTGCCTACCCCTCTAGGGATAAAGGCGTGATTTGTGTATGTGTATGTATGTATGTACACAATGACACAAGTTAAAAGAATATTTATGTTTAGGTTTAACCTGGACGGAGGCAAAAGTGGAATCAGATTCGTCAGTGATCTACACATAACTGGAGAAGTAACTTTGAAAATGGCTTCAAGACTGGATCCCTATTCTGGGTACATCACTATGGACATACGTAAGTTATATCATATTAAACTATAGTTATTTAATCTAATCTCATCTATCAAACGAGGATAGACCACAATTTATAGCACCTAGAAAAACTACAACCTCTATTTCTAAATCCGTGCTACGGTAGTAAACATAGAACGTACCAGCTGCTTCTCTACCTCATATAGCAATATCTCATGTATCATGGGCCAAAACAGTTTCTTAAGTAGGTTACGCTCTATCTACCTCGTAAAAAAAATGTTTACCTTCACCTATTAGTACTTTATTAGATTCCAATACACCAATTTCCTCTAAAAAGGGTCCAATTAAGAAAACAACTTTGGAGAATTGAAAGATATTAACATCCCACAGACAAAGCTGATATTATTATCTAAACAAACAAAAGTGGAGGTACTATAAAGTCTTTGAAGTTAAACCCGAATTCAGTGTTATAGGAATTTAAATAATACAATCATAGACAAAATTTACAATCTACCACGCGAACACGTGTACCTATCTGTTAGTTTACAAACTTAGTCAACAGTTTATAAGCTTTCGGTAGGTTAGGTTACGTTTACGTTATAAATTTCCTAAGATAGATTATGATCTAACGGTTTATGCAATGTTACGGTAACATATCCATTTAGCACTTGATCTGCAAATATCAGTCATATAATTTAGTGTTTATACAATCTGATTCAGACTCTCCTTCTGATCAAGTGGCTTTTCGAGTCGATGAACGACCCGACGAATTCTGGAGTTTTAAGACTGTATTATCCTAACTAAACTCGAAACAATCTTACACAGTGATGTGTGTAGGAATCGAAAGCAAGAAATTCGAATCGATCGCCCAATACTCAGACCACTAAACCGCAGCAGAAACCCTCTCAAATTAATATTATTAGTTAATTGATCATTCTCAATGGTCCTTGCTTGTACTAAAATAACTATGACTATGTCTAGTAAGTAGATATTAAACACAAGTGGGTTATTCCTACCCTAAACCTTACTCAAGTAGATACGCCATATCAAAGATAGGATAGTTTGCCTAATAAGCACTTAGGCCCGTATTTACAATCAGCTCTCAAGACTGACAGCGAGTTTGAGTTCGTATCAGAAATTACATTTCAGTACAAAACGGCCTGTCAAATGCATACTTAATATTGATCTCAATCTTGAGATCGCTTTATAAATACGAGCCTTAGTTATATTATTCCCAGCCACTTCCAAGCCCTTATTAGATAGGTAATTCGACTAGACTTCATCATAGCGCACCAGTGATAAATTAATTGGGTCTCGTCTGAGTGCCTTGATTAGGTACGAATTAACGACACATAGCGTGTAGTTTTAAGTTAGACTTTACTTTTAGATTCTGATAGAAATATTATAATTCTAATTAATTATACTTATATGTAGCTAAGTCCCGTCAAAAAATAGGTTACACCTATCGAAGAAATTGTTATTTTCTATAATTTATCAATGTGCTTGTCTCACATCTAGGTCACACGCATGTAAAGTGACTTTGAAAAAATTCATTGTGACAGTTC